>JAVDBV010049562.1:0-31125 GCA_032619315.1 Piper longum
AAGATCCACCGCAAGTTGCCTTCGGGCCTATTATATTAAATTCCCTACCTAGGCCTATATATATATGTACTTTTCGTGTTTTCTGTGAGAGGTGGAAAGAGGGAGGAGGCCATGGCTTCAGATAAGGCATGTGTTCATCTTCGGGTTGATGTTGGGGAGGACCCACTTCATCCCGAGGGATCCTGCTAACTCCGCGTTTGAGTTCCTCGCACCCAGAGAACGTGGAGGTTTACAGGTACTGTTCAGTATAGTGCATGTCCGGACTTGTGGTTCATAGGGTACTAAAGGCGACTACCTAAGAGTACTCAACCTTCGGCTCAAGGCTAGGAATAATATGGAGGACGTAGAGGGCTGAGATGAATGAGAATGAGATTTGATGATTTGATGCAAGATGCAATAGATGAGATGGCCAAGGAAAGAGAATGAAATGGATAGGGGACGCTGCCGCTCGAGGGCGACGACTCCCATTAGTGCCCTTGTGAGAGTTTTTGAGGAAGTATATAGTTTTTATTTAACATGAGGGTTAGCTCTCCTGTGCCAGTTTGATATTAGTTATTTTTTGGACCGGTAACACTCGTTACTGACGTGTTTTCATACTATATATAGGTGATGAGTATATGATGGATGCACTAGTTTGGACGGAAGAGCAGCGAGGTCTCTTGCACATTACTGATTGAATATTTAATATTGTGTTTATGATTTATTTACATTAAAATTGACTTGAGAAAATATTAAGAGATGATAATATGCTGATGATTGAATGAAATTACTTGATGACATGACTCGATGACATGACGTGGATTATGGAAAGAATGCACAGGTGGGTGAAGACCCAAGCTTGAGAATTGAGTACATAGTAGATTATATTTTGTGAATGATATTATTGATATGGATATATGTTTATATATTTATTTTGACAGGGTGCCCCCTAATTACACTTTTAGGGGAGGTTCTGTCCGTTTTTACTGAGAATTCTTTTTTGATTTTACTGCAATTATGTTGATGTGTGTGAATTGATTTCATGTCATCCAAGTAGTAGTATCTTAGGATTTTTAGTGCATTCATCTATGCATATAGAGAATTGTATCTCTATCTTAAGACGCCGAGAGTAAATCCGGATCGGCTTAACCAAATATAGCAGATTAGCGAACGGTTTGGTCGTCGGTAATATTTTCGGGTCAGTTCATGGGTGAGCCGAGTCGGGGTATTACAAATTTTTTTAAGAATTATTACGTGTGCCAACATTATTTTATAAACTATGTTACTTTTTAATACTTATAACAAAAAAAAAACAAGGGTAAAATTTTATATAAAATTTGCATCCAAAAGTCCATTAAAAAGACCCATCTTTTTTTATATTGAACAGAAACCCTCATCATTATATTAATTTTTCCTTTTTATTTTTTTTTTTAAAAAAAAGATGGAGCAGAGTTTATTAGCCATGGCCAATGGATGATGAATCCATTGGCACAACAAAATCCAGGGGCAGAGAACCCTACCCCCACCGAAGAATGGCTGCCGCTTGGTTGTCTGCGGCTAGACGAGCTTCCACCCTCACCTCGCCTTCTCCTGCGCTCAACCTCATCCCCCGGCGAGGTCTCGCTGGTGCTGCTGGTCTCTCTTCTCTCTCTGTTTAAATAGATATATTTATTACTCTCGTTCTTTGTCTTAGCTAACACCCTCATTAAAGACGATCAATCGTCACCTGTTTTTTTTTTTCTTGCTTGCCGCCCTCAATCCCAAAACAGCGATGAGTACTTTGCCAAACTGATAGATTTGAACTTTTCTGGGATGATCTACATATTTCCCATTTTACTTTGCTTACGAAATGTGCATTTGCTTTGTTCATCGGCAGCCGATGCGGTTTGTGTTTTTTTGCTTTGTAAATGTTTGCGCAGATGGGAAGCTTTCTAGGCTCTGATCTCATGGGAGGACCAGTAATTTTATTGATTCTTTCTAGTTTCATTTACGCTCTGGGTTGCGTTCATTTTTATTCACTATTTATTTACTTAATCATCAATTTTACTCCCAATTTACCTACTTACTGATATATGTAGATCACCAATTCTGCTTCCTATTTGCTTACTGATATATGTAGATCATCATGGGCCTCCTAAGGTCAACTTCTGGCAGGATCCCCTCAGCCCATCCAAATGGAAGGAAGAGCATGTACGTTTCTCATTCCTATGGATTTTTTGGTTTGAGTTAAAGCTGTCCTCCTTGTTAATGTCATATTAATCTTCTACAATACAGCTTCAATGTTTTCTCTCTGAAAAAAAAATGTACTTTGTTCTTTATTTTTTTATTTTTGAAAATATATGTGCTTGCTGTTTGCGAGAAATGTCTGCATGTTAAGTTCATAAAATTTCGAATATGTATTTACCAGATGTGAGCATTTACGATATGTGCTCTGGCCTGCCCTTTCTTGAAACTTTTAGGATTTGCAAATGGGGATAGTTCCTTTAGAGTTTTATTGTATAAGATTAAATTAGCTATAGGTCAAAGTAGTTGATGCTAGGAAAATACAGAGGTTTGATACTAGCTTAAACACCGATTCATCCAGTTCAAAATGTGATTATTCCAAATTAAATATTGCTACTTAATTGTGTTTATCAATCCAACCTATTGAGATTAGGTCTGTTAGCTAGTTTTGTGACTAGCCGGATTATTCATGTTAAAGATTGTTTGAATACAAAAAATTTTTAATTGATTTTGCTGCACAAATTCTCTAAAGATGTGTCAAACATGAAAATTCTCATTGAAATTGGACCTATATGTTCAAAATTGGCAACATTTAAATGATGGTCGTGTCCGAGATGCTCCAAGATACCTTCTCGTATTACTTCTTTTCCTTTTTAAATAAGGAAGAATCTAATGCTGAAATCATTGTCTATTTTTTTAAGGGAAATTTCTCATGTTGACAATATGGTTCTATTTTCATTGAGATACATCTCCATGGCAGCCCTATGATAGAAACAAGCTTATGTCAGACTTATACAATATTAAGACGAACTTCTAAATCATGTACAAAATGCTTAACCTTTCATGACAATGGCGAGGATTTATATGTGATTGGTGATGTGTGTAACAGACAATGCCAACAATCACTTTCATGTTTGAAATTAAAATGCCGAAAATGGATGGGTAGATCGTAGAAATGGAGAATGTTGAACATAAAATTCATGTCAAGTGCTTCCACTCTTTCATTTGAGAAAATATTATGAGCTTCTTTCTATCGTGCTAGAAGTGAATAGAAGGACGTGGACATGTTTGTCTGTCAGGTGCATTTATGGAACGAGTGTTGTTCCTTGCATCTGATAATAAATGTTGGTAGATGTCAGTTAGTATTGATACTTTATTTGTATTTGAATACTGACAACTAGAGTGCATGGTGAATTTTAATGAGACAATTAGATGAAAGTTATGTAGATTTTTTTGTCACTTTCTCCTGATCTTTTGGATTCTGAATTGGCCATGGAATGGACTATTTTTTTTTTAGTACGTGTATCGGCTTGTGTGGCAATGACAGAAAGCTTTTTTTGCAGTTTGTCATAGTCTCTTTATCAGGGTGGGGATTGTTTTTTTATGGTGGTTATAAGCTTTTTTCTGGTGGAAAAAAAGATAAGGAACAGGTAATGTTTGTTGTTACTCTATTTGAGCATTTTATTCATCATATCCTTTAAAATATCTTCACAAGATGCAGTACGCAAGAATTGTTCTCATTTGTTGTTTCTATTTTGCCTAAATTAAACAGTTTGGTGGAATATAGAAGATATAATACTTGTATACTAATTTAACAGAAAAAACATGCTCGTGTTAGTACTTTGTGAAGATTTGTTATTTCTTTCTGTGAAAGAGGTTGTGCAGGTTATAAGCATTAAGGAAGGTGTTTTTATATTTTACCACTTAGCTTTATTGGATTCCTCTTTTTTTTTTTTCGTGAATTCATTTGGGTTTAGAGAAATGGTATGATTGATTCTCTTTTATTTTTGACAGGTTACTGAAGCATCTCACTAATTGCTTTGGTGGCAAAGTTTGTCGAGAAGTTTCATTAGAAATAAAGGAACTCATTTATTGCCAGATTAGATGAGTTGTGTGGTGGATGGAACATATTTTTTATTAAAATATACTGCATCCAAATGCAGCCTTTTCTTGCCCATCAAGCTGAGTCTATAATGGATTAAAAATGCATTCAGTCGTACTATGTGAGACATGTCGATTAAATGCCAATGTGGTTCTTTGAATATTTCTAGAAATTAAAACAAATTTTAATCTTGTTTCTTTTTGTGCGTATTGATTGTGGTTTTGATACCCTGTAATAAGACCGAGTCATGACCGAGTTACAGCGTTTGTATCAGCTAAACAAGTTCTTAGAGTGTCGCTTGCTAGCATTTGCCGATCAGGATTTCAAAAATATAGTTTGTACCTGCATCTTTTTCTGTGGTGTTCTATTGCGTTAGGGAACAACCAAGCCGGAAAAGCTGAGAATAACATGGTAACATACAACCCTAGTGCTCCTCCCTTAAGGTTAAAAATTTGTATTTTTGATGGGAATGGAACATCCAACCTCCGCAAGGGAAAGGTGTGCCAGGGAATGTCCAACACAAGTTACATGAAAATTGTGCCATGTTTAGTGATATAGTACAGCGTGACCAACACAACTTACATGAAAATTTGGTCATGTTTAAGCGATATAGTACAGCAAATGTAGTTGCCAACCTCTGTTACTAATGTCGACTATATTTATACCAAATTATAGGACATATAACATTGTGATCTCTAACGTCCGAAAATATCTTATACATACGGAATAAAGAAGGGAAATGATGCGTGCTTACAATTCCCTCAACATCAACTGCACCAAGACACCACAAATCAATCGGCGTCCTTCACTTCCGCTTCAATGTCAACAATGGTATTGGCCGGTGATGTTCTTCCTGAAATGGAATAATCAGACACATGAGAAATTAGTCACCTGAGTTCCTTTTATATATAGGAATACACACAAAAAATGAGAATGTACAGCATATTTATCTGACACAATAAAAGAAGACGGTACACAATGAAATTGCTTAGAAAAAACACCTTTCTGAGAGCGAGCTGAAAAACCACTCGATGATGATGAATCAAAAGGGTTTCGCGAGTAATTAGCCGACTCCCTCACAAAATTGCGTCCCTGTACTGACATGAAGGAAGACAGACTTAAACCTTAGTCAAATCACAAAGACACGAGAAAAAAGGCGACATATAAATAAATGCAGTATACTCCTTTGAAAAGACCATTAAAATTTAACAAACATTCTCCTTTGAAACTAAATTTTGATTTTCGTGACACTGGCATACAGTAATTATACAAACGCACAGTAATGTTAATGTTTTATGTAATTAGAGAGCTTTTGGAAGCTAAAAGGCAACTTCAGAGACTACCTGAGAATGGTTGAGTACAGAAAGGGCAAAGCTGTACTCCATCCTTCATTGCGGACCTAAAAACATGTCAATTCCTCATTACTTTTCAAAGACTGACGGTAAATTTGATACAATGGGAACTGGGCCGGTGGCAGACAACATACTTGAAGATCTGGAAAGTGTTTCCACAGTTGGGGCACTGTCGGGCAGCAGAAATGACAGAAGCACATCAGGCCATCATTACAAGTAATGAAGCAAAAACGAGCCATTGATACAAGCTATTGGCGCCACTCAACCAACAAAAGAGAAAAAAACCAAAAGAAAGACAGAAAAACAATCCTTACAGCGTCTTGAATTATATCTCTTCCAGCAAACCACAAGAAAGCTCCAAGCCCGATTATCGGTAGTAGCACTGCTAGAAGCTGGTCACAAACAAAGCAAAGCAGAAATTATGAACTACTAGAAAAAGGGGGTGTAATGAGAGATGAAAGCACCCTCCAATCTTTGATGTGCTCAACCACTTCACCAAAATCCGGAAAATTTGAAGTTACACTGATTCGTGGAGAGCTTAATTAAGCACACAACATAAGAAATATAAACATAAAAGTGTGTATGTGTATATTGTTTTTCAAATAAGAAATGTCTTCAAACTCACTTCAACACTAATCAGTAAGTAAAGCAGGCACAGGTGACCATTGGCTCAATTTCAGACATATATGAAGGTTAGCTAGGGTGGTGGGTGGGGAGAAAGTATGCATACTATCATCAATGATTACCCAAACAGAAACTATGGCATCCAGGACCCAACCAAGCTGCCCATTCAGCGAAAGGTAAGCCAAGCCAACTGCCAGAGCAAGGTTCCCCAACACTCTCATGGTACTAGAGTCATTCTTGCCGCTGCCGCCGCCGCCGCTGTTGAAGTTAGCGTTGACAAAAACAGGCAATCTCTTTCTGATACCCTGGAAAAGTGGAAATGGGGAAAATGAGAGGTGCGGTAGCAGCTGCTGCTGGGATTCCCATCGGCCTCCACCCATGAAGCACACCTGCTGCGGGACGACGGTGGAATTCCGGTTGGGAAGGCGAAGGTGAAGGGGATGGTAACGAGGAGGGTGAAGTGATCCGTGATTGCTGCTGCTTCTCCTGTAATAAAGATGATGATGAGGATGAAGGTGGGCGTAGAGGAAGACGCGGCCGAGAGCTGGTAGCGCCACCATAACCACAGCCATAGGCAGTGGTCGAGATTGGCTTCACTTAAATTATTCCCACTTCCCCCTTCGTTATCCACTTAAATCAGTTTAACGGTTGTTTTTATGATTCAATTGTATTTTTCTTTTAAGAAAAATGAAGGCTAGCTATATTTTACATACCTTGGACAGAGAGGCTGGGGTGTAAACTAGTTGAGCATGGATTTTTTTTATTTTTATCGAGTATATTTGAGCTTTGATTTTTGTCAAGCTGTTTGAGTGTTCGATAAATTTTAATATATAATGAGTCGAGTCGAATTTATTTAAAATTTATATTATTTTTGGTTGGACTAAACTCGACTTATATAGGATTAAAATTTTTTTTCGACACTATATAAGTTTAATATGACTTTAACAATATTGACGAGTCAAGTTCAGTCTAATATTTTTTCGAGTTTAAATATTTATACGAATTAAAATTAGTAGATTTTATTTTATTTTTTATATCATTATGACCAATTAATTTTTTTAAATTTTTTTATTACTTCATAAATATTTTGAGATTAATTTTTAAAATAATTATTTTGATAATTAAGATGAAAAAAGTTAAAAATATTAGATTGAGTTGTAAATTTATAATTACTTTTATTATTTATTTATTTTACTTATCTATTTAAATTTTGAGCCGTGGGATCCATTAAATTGATATAAAATTTTTTTAAAAAAACTCGTATAAGTTATATATGAGCTATAGTTTATGTAAGGCTTTTTCTTTTTAAGACTACATTCCCCACTTAATGGTCGTTTTTATAAGATCTATGATCTAACCATAGTTTTTTTATAGGTTTTATTGCCCCTGTTTATAATTGGGTTGACGAGTAGGCCATGGTCCAAACCGACCTTCATTTTTTTTTTTTTTTTAGAAAAAGACATCGGTGTGAACAGTGGCAGTTAATGATTCTACTTGAACATAATTCAAACACTAATAATTTCTTCCTTTTTTTTTTTTCCTTTTACTTTCTATTCTTCGTTCTTCGTTTCACCCATTCACATCTCACTTATCTTCCTTTTTTTGCTGATTTTTCTTTAAAAAATTATGAATGATTAATCATGGTTTGTGACTAATTATGACTATATTTGATTGATGTTATGTTGGTTCGCTTCTTCTCTTCCTGACATTTATCATGTGCATAATATATGTTTGTATTAATTCCTAGGTGATGCGTCATGTTGTTTTGTTTATACTCACCATGCGTTCTTGTTTTCTACGATGCTATTTCATGTTTAAGTTGTTCCGTGTTCGTATAGATATATAATTGTTACTGTCTATATTAATTTTAGAAAGTACGTGGCCTTTGTCCTATGTTGCTTGTAGGTTATTGTTGTGCTATTCTTAGATTTGTTCATGATACTTACAGCAGGTTTGATAATCGATCTTGGTATTGGCTTGCCTTCTTCATGTTTCATTGTGGTAGGTGATTAATCTATGAAGGATTAGTAAAATCGTGAATCTGATTCACGCTTTGACATACATTTACATTCGAATGCATGTGAAAGTGAAAGGTCGTGCCCATCTCTTGGAATTGTTATTTTTTGTATCTTGTTGATAATTGCTACATTATGTTGTTGCATGTTAGTGTTATTTATTTTTGCAGCTCATGTTATTTGATTTTTCGTAGGTATAGATTTGTTAGTATTGCTACTTTGTATGATGACTTAGTTTTTAACTGATGACTTTGAGCTGCTCTGCTTCATATGAATGATATACTATTTCCAACTTCCAATCCATCATCGTTGCCGCCGACGTCGTATCTGATGAAAACCAGCAGTATCCGGTACATTCCTCCTCTAGTCTTCTTCCTATACACCCAATCATGCGATTCTTTAATCTACCACATCTATCTCATCTCCTTCTTCGACACTTTCAAGGTGCAGCGCTCGTTTTTATCTGCGGTCGGTTTCGATGAGAACAAATATTTAGACGCGTTTCACTTTCAACATCCTCTTATCTTCCCATTCAGTTTTCTTCTTTTTCTTTGTAGAGGTAACGACCTTGGCTCTTCACCTTAGGCCTTGCAGTGTACTCAATCTGCAGTAGAGTGTACTTTTAATTTTGTCCATGTCCCCCATTATCACTACTGCTCCTCTATTTGTGTTCCTTTTCAGTGTTTTGGTTTTTCATGGCTATCGCCCTTCATCTGTTGGGTGCTTGGCCGCCACTGTCACTTATGACGGTAGAGCTTTGATTATCAATGGCCGAAGGAGAGTTTTGCTCTCAGGGTCTATGCATTATCCTCGGAGCACGCCCGAGGTAATTACTTTGATCTGCTATGCCCCCCATACCTGCCTTCATAATCCCATACCATCCAACATCGGTACAACTAAAATTCCTAGTGCCACTGAGTCCGTCTGGCAATAACACTTTTATTTTATTGCTACTTTCTGGGGAAAACAGGTGTGGCCAGATCTTATTGCAAAAGCTAAAGAAGGAGGACTGGATGTCATTGAGACTTATGTCTTTTGGAATTACCACGAGCCAGTTAGAGGACAGGTGAAACTCCAACCGGCTTCCTCACATTGTTCATGCTTAGTTCTTATTTGACTTGCGTCCATTTCTTTTCTTTGCCTTAACCTTGCAGTATTACTTCGAGGGAAGATTTGATCTTGTTAAATTCATCAAAGCAGTGCAGGAAGCAGGTCTTTACGTGCATTTGAGGATAGGACCATATGCATGTGCCGAATGGAATTATGGGTTAGTGTTTGTGGTTTTTTTTTGGCTCTCACTTTTGAGGATAAAAGCTTCCACATGACCATGGTGGTGTCTTCTACACTTTCATAATCTTTCCTGCTTAATGAAATTTTCTTTGGTTTCCATAACATTTTCTTTCTCGTGTTTGCTTCAGTTACAAATGCATTCGAAAGCGAAAACCCATGTCCATGTCTGCTAATTTGCTTATCATGTGATTGACACATAGCAACAATTACATTGACGCATTGTAAATTCTTTGATGACAGGGGGTTTCCTCTTTGGTTGCACTTCATTCCTGGAATACAATTTCGAACTACCAACACACTTTTCAAGGTACAGAGTTCTACTGGAAATGGATTTCCGATATTTATGCGTACCCTTTTCTCAGTCAGAGTAAAGTAAAAATCCTTGAAATGTTTCTTCCGTGGTGCAATTCAGCAATCGTGATCTTCTTTTGTGCAGGTGGAAATGAAGAGATTTCTCATCAAGATAGTTGGAATGATGATGGAAAATAAACTCTACGCCTCACAAGGTGGGCCAATTATTCTTTCCCAGGCAAGTTATTGATCCTCTTTCTCCAGAAAATTACAAAACCATGTCGAGCATGACATCTGTGTAAAAGAATGAAACAGCATAATTCTTTCCGAAAGGTTTTGAAGCGAATGTGTATCAGGCCATTAGTTGTGGCCTGCAATACTTACCTGCCTTACAGTGTGTATCATGTAAATTTGTGTGCAATTTTTACCTTTTTATCAGGTGGAAAATGAGTATGGTAATATCGAGTGGGCATATGGAGTTGGAGGAGAACTGTATGTGCAATGGGCTGCAGCAGCTGCCTTGGACCTCAACACCTCTGTGCCCTGGGTGATGTGTCAGCAAGAAGATGCACCTGATCCAATTGTATGTGTTAACTGAAATTTGATACCTCCACTTCTTTATGTATCGGATGCTGCCATTGTGCAAAGGTAGATTTTAGCTCCTTATTGTATCAGAATTAGTGTCTTAAGGCACTAATGCAACACACACTTTGTACAAGTTATGCTGTTGTATAGATGGTTGGCCCTTTACAAAACCAAGTTCATTGATAAAGTTAAAATTTATGTTGTTTTATAGCTTGTTTGTATGTTAATGTCAACTTAACGGTATCTTGTCTTCATTTTACTCATGTGAGTCATTTATAATCAGGATACAACTTCCTCTTACATCTATTCTCTTGATCAGATAAATACATGCAATGGATTCTATTGTGATCAATTCTCTCCCAATTCCCCTTCCAAACCAAAGATATGGACAGAAAATTATAGTGGATGGTAGGAATTTTAATTGCTTTATTTATTCCAAAAGAAGGATGTTGAGTCTGCATTATATTCTTTCCTCTTCTGAAAGTTGCGTCACGTGATACGTTCGATGAAAGAGTTACCTTTTCTGCATGTGTTTTCTACTATTGACTTAAATGTTAGAGAATCAAATAGTTGATATAAAATCCATGTATTCAATCAATCTAGCTGGGCTGAGGCATCAATGATGACAATCAAGTTTCTAATCCAATTATTTTACTTGATTATGCTAGTAGGACTGCTGCTTGCTCTGTTTTATTTGGAGAGAGTTATTCTTAAGAAGGGTTTAACTGATTTTCGATTAGAGTGAAAGTGAAATTGAATACTGATAGATTACTGATTCTATCTTTTGCTGATGGGGTGCCTTCGTCGCTGATGTATAATTTGTTTAGATGGCGCAAACAATTTCCTGCTCAAATCAAATGGTCTTTTGTTCACACAATTGGTCTTATTCTTTCTCAGTTCATATGTTAAAACTCAGAAACCAAACTCCTGATGAACGTTAAGCATTGTAGTTCTCTGTATTATGCATTAACTTCCCTTCATTAGAAGCACTTGGCATTTTTTTTAAGGTGCTTAATTCATTTCCTTATATCTTTGCTAAGGGACTTATAGCTATTTTTCAGGTTTTTGTCTTTTGGGTATGCTATTCCTTACAGGCCTGTTGAAGACCTTGCTTTCTCTGTTGCTCGATTTTTTGAAACAGGTGGAACCTTTCAGAACTATTACATGGTAATTTCTGGTACTAATGAGTGTGAATCATGTTAGCATAGGTACAACTAATAAAAGCATTGTCTTTGCAGTATTTTGGGGGGACTAATTTTGGGAGGACAGCTGGAGGACCTTTGATTGCAACAAGCTATGATTACGATGCCCCAATTGATGAATATGGTGTTTATTTTAGAATTGACAAGAGTTTGCTTCCAACTTTTAATAATAAACATTCGCATGCTGCACGTTGTGTTTGCTTCCAACTTTGCATGATTTATAAACTTTTTACTGGTCAGGAATTAAGTGGAATAAATCTTATAACTGACTTATGATAATGTTGTGTACATAATCCAACACATGGTAATTTGAGTATCCAACCGATAAGAGGGGTTTGCGCTTCTTCTTACTAATGTTTATCAAGCTATCTTCCTCTATATTTTTTCCTTCAGTCTGGTTAAAACCTATCAGCAATGATCATGAGTCAATGACTAGTATCCAATGTGAAATATCCGTGATATTGTCTAAATCTTGTTATCCTTCTTTTGCTTCTATGCTTTATTTTTTTTATTTAAAAATAAAAATGCAGGTTTCCTAAGGCAACCAAAATGGGGGCACTTGCGTGACTTGCATCAGGCAATAAAGCTATGTGAAGAATATATATTGAATTCGGATCCCACTTACATGCATCTGGGAAAAAATTTAGAGGTACTATACAGGGAAATGTTCACATTTTTTGATAAACTCTTAGGTTTGAGGAAAGGTCTATGGATTGACTTTTATTTTCTGAAAATTATGTTTGCGTAATGTTTGGCACAGTTCTTTCTGCTGGTGCACTGAATAGTAAAATATAATCAATTTCGAGATGTTGCATGCTTGCTCAAATTATCCTTTCTTACAGAAAAATGGATGGATTTTTGGGTTTAGTGTGTTTACTCAAATTGCCTTATTTTTTTATGAAAAAGATTAATAATTAACCTATATTGAGATGGCTAGTTTCTAATTTTTTATTTTATATTTTAACAAGAATGATGTTTTTGTGTATCAAAAGATTTCAAGTTAGCTGCTGCTATCTTTTCTCCTCCTGGAAGAGTCTTAATATATTTTTTTTGTTTCTTTTTTGGATTTGGATTTTTCATTTAACTCTTTAGAATGCCTTCTTAACTGCTTTTGACGGTTACTATGTAAATTCCAGATTGGTTCATTGGGGGCTAGTAAGAATCTTAACATGTTAGCACAGCCGCAGTTCTTGGACTTTTAGAGTCAGATCTCCCAAGTGACATTGGTTAAACATTGAGGAATTAGTAGAACAATAATTCAAGAGAGTAGAAATTGGACAAAGGGGAGAAAAATCAGATGTGTTATCAAGAATAATTAGGTGGTCTGACGAGGGTAACCAAAGACCATTTTTATGTTGTCAGACTTGTATTTAGATTATTTTTTGTTTTAATTCATGAGAGACCTCTTCTCAAAACTTTGATTGCAGAAGTGGACGACAAAGTTTGGGATCAGATGCACGTGGTCATGGCAAGTACATAAAAGACTAGTCAAATCTATTCAGTAGAGCATATATAATCTGATGTTTCAAGCAGCCATAAGTAGACAAAATTAGTTCAGTTGGGTGATACGAGGAGATATAAGGCATTTCAGTTACTTGTATATATTTTTATTAATGAAAGAATTGGAGAACAAGATCATGCTTGGGCTTTAATAATCTGCTTCTTGTTGCTGACAATCATCATCTTCACATGGTTTCTTTTACATTTTATATATTTTATATATTTTTTCTCTTCTGTTCCTTTGAACATTTTTTGGAGAATTTTTTCTTCCCATGAATGCTAGGCACACATCTATTACAAAGGCCATGAAGGTTGTGCAGCTTTTCTGGCTAACATCGACAACACATCAGCTGCTTATGTGACATTTAATGGAAGTGAATATTACCTTCCGGCCTGGTCTGTTAGCATTCTTCCAGATTGCACGAATGAGATCTATAACACTGCTAAGGTAAGGTGGTTCACATCACATGCAGATATTAAAGAAGTCTATTCAGAAACGTGAAAAAAATGTGCAAGATAAGGATTGGCCTATATATCACTCAGCTTAAATGCTTAAGTTGTTGAGAGGTAATAAGTATGAAAAGTGCTGCCTTTTAGTGCGCACACTATATTTGCATTTAGTTACACAGCCTTACAGATACTAAGGAGAACGTGGTTTGCAATATGAGGATCAAGATCAATGTCGGTGCAAAAAACACAAGGAAGATCTTCGCTCAAACAATAACTTCACCCTTGCCACCGATAGATTATTAATATTATAGAATGGGAAAAATTCCCAGCATCAACAATATATAAAAAAAGAAGAAAAGAAAACAAATTTCAACAAGATCTGTATTTGCTGCTAAACATATATGCTACCTAGTGTGTATACTTTATGCTGTATATATGTCTTAAAGTGAAATGTTTAAAATGATTGCTTGATCTTCACAAGTTATAATTCGACATCGGAAAAAATTTCGATTATCTTTTATATTTCTTGGGTAATATTTCTAATAGTTTTTCCATGTATCTCCAATATGTCTATTATGCAACACCTGAGGAGAGAACCATTATATTTATGAACAGAACTTTGAACATTTTGTTCTTTTGGTTTTGTTAAATAATTGTTTCCCTGCAAATTATTTATCTATTGGGATATATGGGATAAATTATTTTATGAGCATGGCTGACAACTTTATCAAGAGTTTCTTTCTTTACCGAAGATGTTGCTGGCATCGTGTCAATGTCTTTCATCAGGATTAGGAACTGGATAAAAGGATGTCTTTTATGAATAGGAATCTTGAATTTTGATTGTTGCAAATATGCCCAAGCACTTTTCAATTGTTAGAATGTCAGGACCTTTCATGTTTCATATGTAGGTTGTTTCTCAGTGTAATCTGGGGGATTTTTCATATAATCGTTCTGCAACAATATACCAAAATTTGTCTTCTTGGAGTTGGTATAAGGAACATGTAGGCATCTGGAGCAACAATTCCTTCACAGCTTTGGGATTGCTGGAGCAAATAAACACAACAAAGGATGTCACCGATTTTTTGTGGTACTCAACGAGGTAAGTGAAAAAGGGTACTATATTGCTTAACTCAAAGCTTCAAGAATTTTCTCCCCTACTTCATTATTTTACTAATCGAACCATATACTTGTTGAAGATTAAATAAAGAATATCTTTCGTCCTTCAGCTGTCATTCAATGTTGTTTTTTTCACTTTGTTGAAATGTAATGCTAGTGTTGGTTGTTGAAGAGCCGAATACTAATGATAGTAATGCATCGAAGTCTTAGGAAATTTTATTTATATATTTTAACACAGTAACACAATGTTCGTTTTTGAGTGGTGGAGAGCTGGGTTTTTTCCCTTGCCTAGCTATGCACTGAAAGATGATGATATAAATATACATTGTTTAACTATCATCTCATGATGGCTATTTATTAGTTTTGTACTATACCCTCTCCCACCCAAAGTCCTCCCCCATCCCACTTTCGTCTTCTGTTTTGGGCCTATCTCTCCTCCCACCTTTGGGCCTCATCATCCTTGTCCATAATCTCACTCAGATGTAAAAAGACAATCATATGTCATTATTGTCAAGCCCATTCTCTACAAAGAGGTTCGACATTGTAAGAAGTTGGATACATGATGAGCAGATGTCCTTATTTTGTGATTTAATCAGACTTGTAAACCCTCAGACTCTTCAGAGATGTAATTAATGGCAAACATTTTCTTAATATTGGAATTCTCTTGTGAAGAGATTTGTGTGCTCAAACCACAGTCCTCGTGGTCTGTCAGTGGTAGGCAACTTATTCTTTGTCGATGGCACCATGGTAGCTAATGTGAAAGTTGTTAGTCGTTAAAACTTGTCCAAACGTGGGTTCGTTTACAAAATTCAAACCTACTGGTCCTAAACCATTTTAGTTATTATTTACTCTATGGCTCTCTCATAAATCAATCAAGAATGTTGTATTAAATGTTTAATTGTCTCACATTGACAAAACCCCCAATATTTTCTTCAAAAAGCTCTAAGTTGTACCATTTTTATCCTTAAAACTAAATCCCATTTGTCCAACTTAATAAGACAATTAAAACATTTATCTGTATGTATGTTCAAATGAATTTGATTGTGATATCGTCCAATTTATTTAGTGTAATATTTTGTCTAATAAGTTGAGATAGATGCTTTTTTTTTTTTGATGTCCAATTAGTCCAGATAGCTGCTCATTTTCTACTTAATATGGGGCTCTGAGTTCAACTATAATCTCTGAAGTTCAATTAGCCTCTAATGTCTTCAAATACAAGTAAAAAAGTTTTGGAAAATTATGCTTGCTTTCAGATGTAAAATTCATATTTTTTTGCTGTCGCTTCCTAAGGCTTAGTTGCTTGTAGATGGGAATTTCTTGATCAATTTTAGCTTCATAAAAAATGTTGTTCATTTAAATCTAGATGGCCTAAAAGGAAAATAATAGTTGTATGTATAATTTATGGGCTACATAGGTCTAATGCAATTAATATTTATTAAATATTTGCAATTAAATATGCATCCATATGACCTCATCTAAAAAGCTCTCCTTTATGTTAATTTTTGTTCTTTGTTTCAGTATTGATTTGCAAGGGAAAAATTTGCGGTCGAAGGAAGTTTTTCTACATGTTGACAGTTTGGGCCATGCAGCACTTCTTTTTGTGAACAAAAGGCTTCAAGGTTCTGCAGAAAACAAACATTTGTTATCGTCGTGTTGTGAGGTTCTATGTTGTTAAGTTCAAACACAACACGGTTACATTCAGGTCATGGGGTATTAAATTCTTGTACTTTCATTCACTTTCGTTATGTAATTTTAACTTTTCTTCTTTTGTAGGAATCTGGAGTGGCAATCATGATGATTCAAGCTTTATTATCCATACAAAAATTACACTGAGTGCAGGAAACAATACAATTGACTTGTTAAGTATGATGATAGGAGTTCAGGTACTGTCATGCAATGATTTTGGCCGTATCTTTTTTTTCTCTGTATATTATCTGTAGCTTTTAAAATGGTTTTTTTCCCTATCTATATTATTCATGGATAATTGAATATCTTGAACCTCTGTTTTGGTTTGTATACTTCTTGATGTTCAAGATTGTTGGAAACTAGCATCTTTGGTGGTTTTTATGCTTGGATTGAAAGTGGTAGAAATGGAGAAGACATAATATTAAAAGAGTAAATTAAACAAGGAGTGCCAAGGTAGGAGAGACTGTTAGGAATGGTTGAGAACAAATATGCATTCCACTTTTCCGGCCACACAGGATTGTTCTCTGTGTTAGCCTACAGCCTCCACTGCTTAAAAAAAAAAACTCAAAGTGCAACTATGGTCTTTTAAAAAGAGGAAATTTGTCTAATTTGTTAGAAGAGAAAGAAGGAAAAAAGTGAAATACTTTAACGTTTACTCTCTTATCCCAATGCCTAATAAAATTCACTTCCCTAATTATAGACTTCTCATCAATCACACTTGCAGTCCAGGTTCATTTATATAACTATTCTTAGTTGTAGTATATTCAACTGACTCAAGTAAATTTTTTCTATGACATTAGAAATACTAATTGGCTTGGATTTAATCTGCTTTTCAACATATCTAGAGGCTTAAGATAAGCTACATTAATTGGCTGTTGTGACCAATTGTACATTGGACCTTCTAAGAACACAGCAGAAATTATAAAAGCTAATCACAATGTTTTCGAAGTTCTGGAAGTTAAATACGGGAGCACTAGATATATTTGTGTAAATGATTTAGAGGGTATAAAGTAGCAGCATTTTGACATTATGAAGCATGTTCTTAAGGCGCCATATATGAGCAACATGTATATATTTGCAAATAGATAACAAGTTCTTTACTTTCCTTCCGAATAATTAGACTTGCTTTACAGATTTCTGTATTTAATTACTGTTCACAAGATCCATTAGCTTTAATTTTGATGAATTATGCAAGAATTATGGACCATGGTTCGATGTTGCTGCGGCTGGTGTTTTTTCTGTTAGTCTTATTGGCATGGAAAAAGAGGATCTTTCTTTTATGAAGTGGACATATCAGGTACAAGTGACCTTTTTCTCCCTTCATTTTATTATGTGAAGTTTATCTGTTTGTTATTTAATTTTATTAGAAATAAGCAAATTTTATTTTTCCTATGACAAAGTTACACTTGCAAAACCTGAACACACCCACGAACTACGTCAAATCACTAAAGATTACAATAAATACGAAAACAAGTCTCAGCAAGACAATGGACCAAATTTACAAATGAAATAACTAAGGAGTCTTGTTCACAATGTTACTCTTCTTTGGTGTCTAAATATTCTACTATTCCCTTCCTCTCTAGACCCCTTATTATCTGGTTGTTCGGGCTAAAACGACTTTGACCTTATAGTTATACCAGATGACAACCTAAATTGGACATGCAAGTTTTATTTTGCAAATTTGTCAACTCTTCCCTCTGAATCCTTACCTTGTTTCTTACATTTTTGCTTTATTTCAAGATTTTGTCCATAAGCAATGGGCAGTATAAGCAACTTCAATTCAAATTTGTCAAAAAAAAAACTTCAATCCAAGTTTATTGTACTTTTTTGAAGTGCAAATCTGGAATTTATGTTGTGAACATCTCTATATGAGATTAATAAAGACTAGTCATTCGTACTCTACTATATTGATGTCTAAGAACTTCTTATCAGACAAGTGATGGCATAAAGTTTTCAAAAAATGGGGCGTCATCAAATGGGTAAAAAATGCATAAATTAGCTAGTTCTTGTATGGACAAAAGTGAAGAAGGTTTATGCGAGGCCTTCTGTTTGATTCACTTTCATTATTTTTAAAGTTTGCATTTCCGCAATTTAGCTGCTCGCCTTGATCTTCATGACAGATTGGCGTTGAAGGTGAGTACCTAGGCCTCTATAAATCTAGTGAAGTGAACAATCCAATGTGGATTTCAGGAGATCGTTTGCCTGTTAACCAGAGTTTAATTTGGTATAAGGTATTGCTGTCTACTTTTCTATGGGCATTCTTCTTTTTATGTCCTCTATCTCCTGCCACTCCATAAATTGATTCTCTTCTTTTATTTGCTACATCTGCTAACACTTTTGTTCATTCACATACTCTTCTTCTGAGAAGCTTACTTCTAGCCCTTATCTGTTCGAGCTGGATGGCAATAACTCTATTTACTTTTTACTTATTACCATCCATTTATAAGCTGCAATACAGCCTAATAAGAAGCTTATCGGACTTAAGCTGCTAAATGTAAAAGAATATTTCTAGCTTAGGAGATTAGTTGACTTGTGGCACATGATAAAGGTACCTTAGATTGATCATGTAGGTGCTTCTATAAGATGCTACTCACAATTACATAGTGATGAATTTCCTGTTATTCTAGTTGTAACCTACATATTGACCTTTTGTTACATCTTTTGCTTCTTATGCATTAAGGTGATAATCAATGTGCCAGAGGGAACAGGTCCACTTGCCTTAAATCTTGGAAGCATGGGAAAAGGTCGGGCATGGGTTAATGGACAAAGCATTGGGAGGTATTGGCCAGCATATCTCTCTCCTAAAACAGGTTGCTCTGCGCATTGCGACTATAGAGGGACTTACGATTCATTCAAATGCCTAAAAAGCTGTGGGAAACCTACTCAAACGCTGTAAGCTGCCAAACCTGGGCTCTTGTTATGGTGCTCATTTAGTTTTGTTTTGTTTAGGTAAGTTTGTGGTTTTCATTTTCTAAAACTATGTACCTTTTTTATAAAGTAAAATTCATTTAAGGGAATCTAGAAAAAGATAATAATCAATAATTTTAATAGCATTATCCTTAAAATGAAACATTTATATAAGGGAATCTAGATTTGGGAGATGATGGATGCTTGCGTGTTTTGATGCATTCCAATGCCATGAAAAATCCTTCTGTTTTGCTCCAGCACCAAAGAGATGTAATTAATGTTTACAATTTTTTTTGAGAGAGCACAAATTGAGAAACCATCAAGTCTCACCTTCCAAAGAATTGAATTTTTCTTTTCAAAGCATAAAATATATTAAAAAAAGGAAGCTAGAGCAGACTCTAAACGCCAATAGGGCAATTGCCTTACTAATAAATATTCAATACCTAATAATGGTCTATTATTACCAAGCCTAGGGCTCGAATAGGCATACATATATTATCTATACGTAGAGCCTTATAAGTTATAAGACATACACGATAGGACTGTCGTAATAACTAAACAATATAGATGCTACTGTTATATAGCAAACAACTATTAGCATATACGTAATATTGGTAGGAGTAATGCCATTCGTCGAACACTTCTTGATGGGCATATTTGCTTGTCTTTTGGAATTTGTCTTAATATTGGTAGGAGTAATATAGCAAACAACTATTAGTAATATTGCTACTGTTATATAGCAAACAACTATTAGCATATACGTAATATTGGTAGGAGTAATGCCATTCGTCGAACACTTCTTGATGGGCATATTTGCTTGTCTTTTGGAATTTGTCTTAATATTGGTAGGAGTAATATAGCAAACAACTATTAGTAATATTGCTACTGTTATATAGCAAACAACTATTAGCATATACGTAATATTGGTAGGAGTAATGCCATTCGTCGAACACTTCTTGATGGGCATATTTGCTTGTCTTTTGGAATTTGTCTTAATATTGGTAGGAGTAATATAGCAAACAACTATTAGTAATATTGCTACTGTTATATAGCAAACAACTATTAGCATATACGTAATATTGGTAGGAGTAATGCCATTCGTCGAACACTTCTTGATGGGCATATTTGCTTGTCTTTTGGAATTTGTCTTAATATTGGTAGGAGTAATATAGCAAACAACTATTAGTAATATTGCTACTGTTATATAGCAAACAACTATTAGCATATACGTAATATTGGTAGGAGTAATGCCATTCGTCGAACACTTCTTGATGGGCATATTTGCTTGTCTTTTGGAATTTGTCTTACTACCTGTCACTCCTGTGGCTCACTCTTTTCGTGCCGAAGGCATTATTCTAGAATGTTGAGCTAAAAAGATTATGGTAAAAAAAAAATTGACCTTATGTTTCTTGTGCTCAAGTACATTTTGTGTGTTTTAACCTTCAGTTGCAGCTATCTTCACTAAAATTGCAGGCCTTTTGTAGTGTAGTACTTTTCACGACAAATAGCGGTTGAAAATGTAGTGTAGATTAATTATTGTAATTCAGGTATCACCTTCCCCGTTCTTGGGTACAATCTGGTGACAATCTGCTGATTCTTCACGAGGAGCTTGGCGGTGATCCTACAAAGATTACTGTTCTTACTAAAACTAGTCAAGCGGTATGCATTAACATAGCAGAATCTGATCCGCCCCTCGTTGGACTGTGGAAATCAATGTTGTCCACATCTGGGAAAATAGCATCAGAAGCCAAATTAGTATGCGAACAAGGGTGGAATATTACTTCAATTGAATTCGCAAGTTTTGGAACTCCTGAAGGGGAATGCGGCAAGTTTACACATGGTGCATGCAGCGCTGAAAGTGTTCAGGCTACTGTTTGGGAGGTAATGTAATTAAGTATTTGATTTTTCTCTGTGTTGAAAATCAATTAGTGTCTTGCTGGAATCCAACCGTGTTGGAGATCATCTGAGCCTTTGCAGGCCTGTGCTGGCCGGAGATATTGTTCCTTTCCGGTGTCCACTGCGGTGTTTGGTGACCCATGTCCTGGTCTCCTGAAGAGGCTTGCGATTGAAGCCATTTGTGGCGTATCGCACAATCTGTCTTAAGAGAATGGCTCTATGAGCGAAGTGCGTACATGAAAACGTGGTGAGCTAAGTTTTAACTTCAATCCGTGCATGTACTCTTTTAGTGCAAAACATGTGATTAGTTTAAAATTACGATCGTGATTTAGCACTATGATAGAAAAGCCCTTCATGTTAAAGAATGAAGGAAGAATTGCATTCAACGATATTTTCATCAAATGATCGGAATGAATCACAAGAGTTTATCATCTGGTAAATAGAAAGATGGTGATCAAAGCGTGCGTGGCAAAAACGGCAAAGGAGCCGAGCAACTTGTTCGTCAATCTCAGACCAAATAAATGTCTGGAAATTCAGTGTCCCGAAAATGTTCATTTTTTCCTCGATCATTTAACGTCTGACCAACTGAGAAGACTTCATTTAGCAGGTTATGGACGCATAAAACTTGGCAGCGTTTGTTGGAAACAAATGGTCTAGAAAAGGTTTTCCACCATGCAAAACACGAAGGGACAACTCTTTGGCTATATACATAGCCTCAAGCTGTTGGAAGTATTTCTCTAGAAAAGTGTCATCGTCAAACCAGAAGGCTGCTCAGCCTTATAGCAATATGCAGTTAGCTTGTCGTCGACATTGACGTGCCCAAAGTTGTCCATACCTTATTTAAGCTATGCCCGCAATAGTTTGACATGGTAAGTTATACAATCTACTGCAATTAATTTCTAAATAAATTCAATGAAGTTCCTTCATACCTTGAGATAAGTCATGACTCAGAGCACAAGTAGTATCTTACCAATATGCTGGCTGCTCTCCATTAACTTGTGAGCTTCCAATGCTTCTTTCAGTTGGAAGCATTTATAGACTACAGGCTTCACCTTTCCAGCTGCGATCGCCGGCCAAACATTTTTTTCTACCTCGCTAACAATAACAGCTTTACTTTCGGCATCCCTGGTACGCAGACCAGACGCTGTTCACACAATAAAACGAGGGAGAAATGGCATACAAATTAGGAACAGACAAAAAATCCACATGAAGAAATTAGGATCGGCATTTACATGGAGGCTCAGGTTGCGGTCATCAAACAAAAACCAATTGGTCACATTAGGAACAGACAAAAAATCCACTTAGAGAGAAATTGGCGTCGACATTTACATGGCGTCAAAAGGCAGCTTTCTTATAATGTATACTAACAATACCAAATCTCAAGTTTCCTACACTCCCATTCACGTGATAAATTCCCCCCCCTCATCCTCCAACCGCCACCCACGTTCCCTTCTTCCCCGCGCGCCTAACAATTATGATAGCGTGCTACAAATGATGTGGGCAATTATGGTTCCACGGATTAGAGCGTGCATTGGATAGGAACCTGAGCTCTCTATTGATAAAATGAATGCTACAGAATTTAGTGTCATGTAACGTAGGGAGATTGCATTGGATAGAGGCTTGCACCTTGTACAGTGAGGCGTTTGCCAAGTAGAGGAGCCAAGTTTGATTGACATGATGGACCACCTTGAAATCCAATAATGAAAAGTCTTCCACCGACATTTAGACAGTCCAGATTCTTCTGGAAGTACGGTCCGCCGATGTTGTCAAGAATGACATCAACCCCTGTATGTAACAACGGTTTTCTACATATTTAGCAAAATCCAATCCTATTATCCGTAGTGGCTAGTGAATGAGGAAAAATTAAGGAGTAGTGTAGTGGACACCTTTTCCAGCAGTTTCTTCTTTCACCCGTGCAACGAAGTCCTCCGTCTTGTAGTTGATACAAACATCGGCGCCAAGTGTCTTGCAAAATGCTAACTTCTCCTCGCTCCCTGGTGTGCAGGCACTAAGAAGTAAGGATTCCAGAAATTGTGGGAAAAACCAGTACTCGGATATGAACCTCTTATTATGATTTTTTTTGGTTACAGCAAACCTGCAGTGACAAAGACCTTAACTCCAAGGTGCTTAGCTATCTGAACAGCAAATGTTCCGATTCCGCTGGAACCCCCGTGAACCTGAAACACGTTGTCGTTATTAGTCCCTCCACGCCATACACAAATCAAATATTCGGAGGATTGTGTAAATACGCAATCATTAGGGGGGGGGAGAGGGGTGAGCTCACATGTGGGCACATACCAAGAAGGACTCGCCTTTGGAGAGTTTGCTCATCATGAAAACGGTAGACCAGACAGTGCAGGCCACCTCAGGCAAACTGGCAGCATCCCGGAGAGAAACACCGGGCGGAACCGGAAGGACTTGTCCCGCTGGGACTACCACCTTCTCTGCATACCCTCCGCCACTTAGGAGAGCGCATACCTGTCATCATCATCATCATTATTGTTATTATCATTAATCAATATCATCATATCAATTAATTATTACTAATAAATAATGATTAAACAAAATTTAATAATTAAAACCGATTAAGAAGAAGTTACTTGAGATATGAGACGAATCAAAAGTACCCCGTAACCACTTTCGCAAGAAAAATGCATAATACATCGGCAAAGGAGAAGGCAGCGACCTGATCGCCGATTTTCCAACGGTGAACAAGTTTGCCGACGGATTCGACGGTGCCGGAACACTCAAGGCCCGGGTAGGGGCTGGCGCCGGGAGGAGGAGGATATAAGCCCTTCCTCTGGAGGGTGTCAGCACGGTTGAGAGCGGTGGCCTCCACCCTTATCAGGACTTGATCATCGCCCACGGTCGCCGTCGGATCTTCCACTTCCTGCACCTCCAACACCTCCGGGCCCCCCGCCCTGGTTATCACCACCGCCTTCATCTCCCCCTCCCTCTCTCTCTCTCCCGCTCTCTCTTGCCTTCCCTTCTCTCTGCCGTCTCTACCACCAGCTAAAAGCCCAAAACCATAAATATCTGGAATGACAAAGTCAGCCCTTGAACTGAACCAGATCAACTCGGTAAAATCCGGCTTTTATGAATGGGCCCTCATTCTCGGTCACACACCTTGACTCCCAAGAATTTCGAATGTTAATTAAACTTTATTTTTGAAAGCCTTTCGAAGCGAGCTGCTCCTGGCTCTTGAGCGTTGCAAGTAAACGTGACCGCTTCGAGTGAGGGTTATCTCACCTTCCATGAAATTTAAAGGGAGAAGAACACTATCTCGAAATGCAATAAAGTTGAAGGATTTGAAGCCTTCCATTGTCGTCACAATTCATCGCAATATGTACCATTCAAATCCAATCCCATCCCATCCCTCCGCCATTAACTAGCGCCATAAACCACCGAAAATTCTCAAAATGCTGGTCTATTTATATGGCATACTTCATGTAACACTAAAATCAACAAGAAGTAAAAATAACACAATTTCAAAGTAGAAACACCATATAGCAATTGGTATCTTCAACTACTCGTCCCGTAAGTACGCTTTTTACATGGGCCACGGGCTGGCAAGGAAGGATCTGAAAATCATAGCGCAGCTCGCATTGCACCTCGTGCAGCCTCCCGTTTCATCTCTGCAGCTTTCCCGCTACCACGGAAGTATATATACACTTGCTGCATTTACCACAAAAAGGAAAAGAAAACCATCAATCCATAACAAAATAAATCAGCTTTTTCTCTAGAAGCTGCAAAAGCTGAAAGGAAGCGACTTATACCTGAATAACCCAGATGCTCAGTAGTGATTCAATAGTAAAGAAAGCGAAGCCAATAAAATAGAAAACCTAGAAATGGCAAATCAGGTGAGCAACAAGATCTAGACCCACCCCAAATACTTAGACTAGAAAACCACAAACAGCCATATTATTGTATAACAGTTCACTTACCCCAACCAATAAGTGGTCGCTGATTAATTCTATTGCTGGCAAGATGCCCCTGTCAAAGACAAGTTAAGCAGACCAAATGTTCAGCACTAGAAATAACCTCTAACAAGATAAAAAAATTCTTAAAAACTACAAAAAACCCACTCACGTGATTCCATACGACTAAAATCCATACCTAAACACAACACAACTTTTTTCCATAAATTGATGCAGTCCTACTAGTGATGATAAAGCCCACAGGCTGGTTATTAAAGAAATATGACACAAATCTGTGCCTTCTCATAAAGAATTTCAACAATAATATTCCTCTTGCAATGGTTAACAAAGAGGGTGATAATTGTGAAGAGCAAATCGGAAGAAAAAAGATTGAAGAAACCAAACTAAACAAATAATAAGAAAATAAAATTTTATTTCTCACGATGATGTATATGTGGCTCCAAGGCCTACAATGCTATATTACAGATGTAAATATCTTTATAGTTGAATTAGAAGTAACATAAGAACTAAATAAGGCGTAAAATTTTAGTAGGAAAGCAACTAAGTAAGACAATAAACATGAATAGGAAACAAATTCTAAAACAACTAAAAACTATTAAGTAAGACGCCTCCAGTATGACAACGAAACATGAAATGGACAAGTATCAATAGGATGTCCGTCATCAATGGTGTTTGCTAAGCATGGCAATCTAAAATGTTAATTCAATCCTACAATTACAAGTGTTACTCCTAATTCTCTTGGAATGTCACACAACAGCATTCGAAAGATTGACAGATTAAGTCAGTTTCAAGAACACACCTAAATGTATCATGCAAATGGATCTGATTCGTCTCTAAGAAAGGACTACAGGTTAAAATCTAAAAGAAGACCCTTGTTTTCAAGCACTTGCCACGAGCATTGGATGAGGAACTGTCAGATTACATTCTACCCCTTTTTCATAATAACGCTCTCAAAACTCCCAAACCCATGGATCTAGAGCAACGCTGTACTACCATGGTCAGCTATATTAACATGTCAAACAAACTGAGCCCACGTAATGCTCGATGGGCTTGGTTCATCTTTTAAAAAGACTAACAAAAGTTGACGATTTAAAAGCACACACCCACCTAAATGCCGATGGCCAGCAAGATTGGCATTGGCATTTATTGTTCTACCTGATATCCACCTGATACCTTAGACCATTCTTTCTTATCTTTAGATAATTTTGTCCATGAAATTCCTAACCCATGATCCAAATCGGGCAATTTACTTTGGACCAACACCAATACATGTTGGCATTGACATCGTTAGTAACAGCCTAAGTCCAAGGTAGTACAAACTATTCTATACAAACAGCCCAGGTTGATTTTGATCAATTGTAAGGTATGTGGCCCAAGTGTAACCTGTTGGATCTGTATCACCTCTTCAGAAATGGGAAGCCAAATTAAGGATATAGAAGCAAACTACCACTTATATGTCACGACTACCAACAGCTGGAAGTAAATTAGAAACTATGTTTACCAAGGGTTACTGAAAGTAAATTTACAAACACAGAAATGAACTTTACATTTAAATAACCTTGAGAAATCATTAACATCTCGTTTCAGTCAACTCCTAAGCTTATAATTTTAATGAAGACTTTTTAACATAGAGATCGTTTAAAATAGAAAATCCACATAAACAATGCTAAAGTAAAATCATGATCAATCTGGTCTTAATTAATTCCTCGCCATAAACTCTGAAGAATCATCTTGATCCAAGCTACAACATTTGACATATTTTTGAAGCACAGACATTAATTTAACCCACAAACCTACTCACACAAATCACCATGCAGAATGAGCTCTTAATAGAGGCCAAAATAAAAAACACTTACGTCAATGATTTTCCTCTAAAAATAATTGGAGGAGCCACAGCAGAGAAAATGCAGAAGCCAATATGGAGCTGCAGATAATATATTGGTAGAAAATTTAAAAGGTTGCTATTTGCATATTAAAGAAATAACAACCAAGATGGAGCAATAAAATATTAAAATAGTTTTACCAGATAAAATAAGAAAAACCACCCAAACTTCAAAGCACTTTCAGTTCTGCAAATCAAAGCAAGTAAAGTTAACAAGTAAAGTTAATTCAAAAAACAAAGTGATTGATTGTGAAAACTCTCGTCAACAGTACAAAATACCTCATGGCACGATATAGTGGACGATACCACAAGACATAAGCACCCGGACAGCCAGAAATGAAGTATATGATTGCAAGAAGCCAGATTATTACGCCTGCATAATTGGTGAATTATGCATAACACAACCAATACAAAATTCAGATAATCATCAGAATATGTCATTTCATTTAATAGCACCAAACCACTCGAAATATCATGATGTTTAAGCTAAGTAGCCAACCTTCTCCCCTTATCCAGGCAGTTGTAACTGCAATAATATTCCACAGAAGACACAAGGCGAGCCCTGGACCAGATTGAAACATGATTAAACACATTACCATGATAAAATCCAGTACGTCTTTGTTGAATGAGATTGCCATGAAAAATTAATTAATTCAAACATAAAAAATGCCATTTTTGTCCTTCAACAAACAAAGGTCTTCTGGTGTTAAGAAAAATGATAAAATGTTTACACATACCTAACAATGTTGCAAATGCAAAATACTGCAGTCTTTGCAGATGAATTGGGATTTCATTTGCAATATCATTATGAATGACAGGGAAAAAGGGGGGCCAGTTCTTCTCTTCTATGACAATGCCAGCTGAAATAAAATATGGAATGAGCTTAATTAAGTGATTCAGAATTTACCACCTTTACCCCTCATATATTATATATACCTCGAGCAGCAGACTCTTCCCTTCTTTTTAGTTCCTGTAGAGCATTCAATTAAGTGATTAGCTTTGAAGGACTCAAGCTCTAACAAAAGAAAAAGAAATACCGTGGAAATAAACAAAACATATAAGCCATCATCATTATATATACTTTATCGCACTTAATATCAGGTTGCATGGATTTTGTGTCACTAATTTTATTGCTTGCACAGAAAGATCGTTGATACAAAACCATGTGGATCAAAGTGGCAAGCTTTTACATCAGATGCCCTTCCCGTTTCCAGTCTCAAAAGAGGAAAATAACAGTAACAAACCTGTATCCTCCAAATGCTTGACTAATATGTATGACAAAGCCATGTTCTTCACAAAAAAAATTTCAGGGAAACCTAAAGAAACATGAAGGGTAGCATTATGCCAATTAATATAGCAATTATTTCAATTTTTTTTAGCGCCATAAATGCATACACCTTCAATAAAAATTCTCTCAAAGATGTCTAAAAACACAGGTGACATTAATATGTGCAACTGCTTCGAGTTGATAAATTCATATGGACTCAAACCCAGCAAACATTGGCTAATGATACTTCATAGATAGAATTTTCCAGAATATGCTCCCGCAAGTACCTGCTCCCTTTTATACAAGTCTGCTTCCTTTGCTTGTAGCTCTTTCTCCTTCTTCTTCAAGTCCTAATTGATAACATATGTGCACAACTTAACCAGAGGATAAATCCACAATGCTCATCAAAGAAAATAAAATCAAATACCTTTGATGAATCGAGTGGAATATCAATTGTAGCGCGGCGGTCATAGTTGAAATCAGCTGGTTCAGGGGGTAGAGGTGAAAGTCTAGAATTTACAGCAGAGGGGACACTTCCAGGATTCTGAAAATTAGGTATTTTGGTGAAAGAAGTACTCTTCAAGAAGAATGGAGCCAAAAGGCTAAAGGACAAGTACAAAAATACTTTAAAAGACTAATTTATATGCAATATTCAGTTTTTAACTTTAGTACAAAATAACTAGACACACAAAAATGCAAATATATTAATGATTTGAGCATGCTAAATGCCAATATAAGCCAACAAAGAAATCTTGCAGAGGCAATGAAGCGAGTAATGAATGACATGTAGAGAGGCTTACTGTGGTATAAAATGCACCTCCCCCGTAGTTTGACTGGCCAGCTGCTCTTCCCCGTAAAGAAGAATCCTGACAAATGGAGAACAGAATTATTGATTGCTACCCGATATGCTTGGTATACCTTAGCCACTAATATTAATCAGCAAATAGATAGCAGCGAAAAAACATAGCCCAAAGCCTAAATACGGTAATGCTGTCTCAGATATAAGATACGGAGGCACCCGGACACTCTGACAACTAAAAGCACATTCATCAACATTGACATAACACTCGAATTTCTTCAAAACCAGTTTCAACAAATAAACACAGGGCAAGCAATAAATTCTAATTGAATGGCATTAACAAAATTGCACACAGTATCCCACGTTAATCCCATCTATCACAGGACCAAACGAGTCGGGCGAATCTTTGGAGGCATGCCACGACAAATTAAGTAATATGGCTAAAAAGAAAAAGAATAAGAATAAGCCATTAGCCATAAGTCATACCAAAGGAGAAGATCTACGGAAAAAAATCATAAGCACGCGGTCAGACTAAACATAAAAATGTACAAAGGGCTAAATGGAATCCCATTGATCAAAATTCATTCTAAGAAAGAAATTTGGGAAAATTCAAGAAAAGAAATGAAAAGGAGTAGGATCCAAAGGAACTGAATATAACTAATGAATCTCTTTCGTAAATTATTTAACTGCCATAATCGCACTTCAAACCAAGCGGGCGGGGCGCCCCCCACGCTAGGTTGGGGGAGAGATTAATTAATTTGAGAAGGAAAGGAAAAAGAAAAGAGGGGGAAATTAAGGAGCGAACCGCGAACGGGTTGACTTCATCTTCGTCGAAGGGATTGCTATCGTAACGCCCAGCCATAGGCGGTACAACAAGGGGAGGGCCGACAGATTTGGGAGGGAAGGGAAGAGGGAGGGATTGAATATTGACGGCGATGTGATTCGGTTTGGAGGAGGCGGCGAGATTTGGCCCTTCTTTCAACAGAATCAGACGCGGACAGGGCAAAGGAGCGTCGCCGACTGGTCACTGGTCAGGGGCGGGCGGCAACACGCAACCGGGAAAGCACCTTTCTGGCCTCCCTCGCCGCCCCTTTTTTCTTTTTTCTTCTTCTTTTTCTTTTTTGTTTTTTATATCTATATAAATAAAAATATATAAATATATAAATATATAAATATATATATATATTCCTCCATGCAAGTCGCCCTAATTGCTTACTTTTTTTATTAACTATCTTTCTTTATTTTCTTTTTTATATACATATTTTTTTTATTTTTTTCAATAAATATAGAAAACACTTAAACGCCATGGAATGACTTATTTGAAAAATAAAAAATAAACGTGCTAGCATTGAGTTTTCTAGACAAAATTTTGCTGTCAAAAGCATTTATGAGAGCGGGTGTTCCACAAATACTAAGAATTTAAAGTAAAATGTCAAATTCGTAACCTTTTTTATCCATCAAGTTATTATTTTCCATTATAAATTATCAAGAAACTGACCTGGATTTCGTTGATTTCCGAGCCGTGTCTTCTGTTCACAAGTTGGTATATAGCCTTTTAGCACCTTGCCGACCAACTTGCTCTCCCTGACCCGACCAAATTTTACGATAGCGGTCAGGTCTAGTCGAAGGTATACTTTTTCCGACATTTTTAGTCATCAAATATGAAGAAAACATAAATACAAACCGAGCTTTTAAGCTAATTATAGCTTATTTCGAACAAGTGGAATATGAGGTGGATAATTGAAAGACAGGTTGAAACAAACATGAAGATGCTCCACTCAATTAAGGCTCTAATTGGATTGGGCCACATGGTAACGAGTTTTTATTCAATTTGATAATTCGGTGGCATAAGTAGGGGTGGGCGTCGGACGGATAGATATCGGATAAGTTATTACCATGTCCATCCAAAATTAGGTCAGATAAAATTTATCCAATTGAATTAATGTCCGGCTTGTCTGTCGGGCTCGAATAATGTCTGCGGATAGTCTGAAATCATCCATACCCTAACCTTAGCTACCACTCCGCTGCCGCCGTTGCCTCCGCCCCCACCCACCGCTTACCGCCACTGCCCTCTCCCTGCCATCGCCGTCGCCCTCCCTTGCCCTCCCCCACCCTCCACCGCCCTCCCACACCCTCCCCCTGCCCTCCGCTGCCCTTAGCCTCCCTCCCCCCACCCTCTTCGCGGCCCTAGCCGCCCTCCCACGCCCACCCCCCGCCCTCGCCACCCTCCCCCCGCCCTCT
>JAVDBV010049563.1:0-21584 GCA_032619315.1 Piper longum
CCCAAAGACAAGGAGTACCACAATACACATAGGTTAAGTGTAGAAATTTTAGGCGCAAAGCAACCGAGAACCACCACCGAGAGAATACATTTGCGTGTCAAGCAACCAGGAAATCCAAATGGTCACTCCAACGCAATGGCTAAATAAAATATGGAGTTCTTCGTACATAGAAAATCCTCGCCCACTCAATGTCTAGACAAAATGTATAAAAATGCTTGAAGACCAAATGAAAGGCAATGAAGTAGCATGTTGATAAGGTCACAATGGCTCCCTCGGGATGCAAGTAGCTTGCCGATGATCAATACCTTCTTGGGAATCTATCCAAAAACCTACCAGATGGGCATTCGTATGCAAAGTGGCCGCGTCCTCCACAGTTATGGCAGATCGTTGTCATTGGCCCCATACAATCCCTGCTCATATGACCTACCTGGTTGCAAGTGCGGCAGACCACATCCCTGTAACTTCCAATACGGCTTGGAGCACCTCGTCCACCAAGAACATCAGCCTTAGGGCAGTCTCGGGCTAGATGACCCGAAATATTACAAAGATTGCAAACAGGGTCATTTGGGCACTCGCGAGCAAGGTGCCCGGTTTTTCTGCAGTTATTGCAAGCCTTTTCATTGGTGCATTCAACGGCTAGATGGCCTTGTTTGTAGCAGTTGTTGCAGAGTTTCATGTCACCAGGCGGGATATCAGGAGCGGTGCAATCTCTTGCTCGATGCCCTGCCTTACCACAAGTGTGACAGATGCCTTCGTTTGGACAGTTACTGGCAGTGTGGCCTGGCTCTCTACAGTTCCAGCAAAGGGATTTAGCAGTACACTCCGCAGCAATGTGCCTGCAAAAGAATAGATGAAGATAATTCCAAGATTTGTATGTATAAGTTACACTATTAGTCTTGAGGCTTGGATAATGGAATGCAATGTAACCTATGCACAGATAGCACAAAGACATACTCATAAAAAATGGAAACCGTTATCCCACATCTCTTACATTTGTCAAATGTCATGCAAGAGTCAGTATGGGCCACCACTTGGTGAGATTTAACAAATCCATTTCTTTTACTGACAAAAAGAATAAACCATGTGCGTTTGTCAATACAGGCAATTAAAAAATATTACCCGGGCAATCCACAATTATTGCAGACAGCAACATTAGGACACTCTCTTGCAAAATGTCCTGGACGCTTGCAGTTCTTGCATAGATTTGCTGACCTGCAATAACCAATCATATAAATGTTGGCACAGCCCAGTAACATGTGTTTGAACATTCCAACCAATGCAATAACAGAACTTCTTGAAATCCAAAAATAAATATTTTCATGCTAAAAACTTCCTCTCGGACACTACGTTATATAATGACTGGCGCTCTAATCACCGCTCACTGCATGGTTTTCTATTATCAAAGATCTATATGAAGTTTGAAGAGAACCCAACAAATGAAGAGAGCACGGAAAAGAAGAAAGTCCATGAGAGCCAGTCGCAGCCAAATTGCCAGTCAGAAAGTGTGCTTCAAGCAAAAAGAAAAGCATTCAGCAAATTCATATTTATGAACAAAATTTTTTCCACTTTATAGGGGAAACCTCCCAGCATAGAACACAATTTACAATAAAAAAAATTTCCATCCTGATTGACTATCTTCCCAAAAAAACAGGCCCATGACAAGAGGTGTAGAAATCCAAAAAAATGCTGCAAAATCAGATGTTAGGCAAAGGCAGACAAACTTAACAAGTTTAAAAGTCAGGCCTACTGAGCAACTTTAGCAAAATTTGAGATTATCAACATCTATACTAGCTGAGAGCAATCAATGAGAATATCACAAGCCACTAATCTGCATGGTTTAAATATGCATCGTCTAAAACAATAGCAACATAGAAAATAATTGTGAGTTCATTATAAAACCTGAAATTTCGATGAGAATCACGGGGATCCCTTCGGTAAGGAGCATCACGATGGGGAACTCTCTCAGTTCTCATCCTCCGATCTCTCGGACTGACACTTCTGCTCCTGCTACGACTCCTGCTTTGGCTTCCACTTCTTTCGGAACTCATCTTTAATTTTCAAAAGTAACTCACTAACCACCAACACACCTTCGATACTCCCACTTCCACCAACACTTCTACCACCGCATTCCCGCCCTGCCCATAATTCAACCAGACCCAAAGCCATCTCTATAAGTCCCATATCAAGGCTCCATCCCTTTTTCCCCAAATAAAAATGTCTATCCATTATACCAACATATTCCCAACGCCAAAAAATATGTAAAGAAACTTCTACATGTCAAACAACCATCATTTCCCTGGACTCCACAAGCTAACTCTATTTTCTTTCATTCAACATCTTCGTTAACACAGTCATTCACAACCAATGAAACAAACGCTTCCACCAAAAACACCACAAGGTATGGATAGTACAAACTTCAACAGAAAGCTATCCAAAAATAACAAACCCCACAAAATGCTTCCATCAAAAACACCACAAGATACAAAACAACTTTACTGTGCCCCTACCCTCTTCATAGCCTTGCCGAAGCCAATTTCTTCACGTCAGTAAATCTACAGGAAACCCATGTTACTCTAACAGGATATGAGATGCAAGTTGCAACATTGTGAGGCACTGCATTTAAGTCCACACACCAAACATATATTCCACAATTGAAAAATATTTCCATTACTTATAATTCCCACAGTCACTGAGACATATGCAACTAACATACCTATAGAGAGGGCTGTAACCCTTAAACCCAATACTGCATATCATCCCCAGTTACGACATTAAAGTTTCCACGGTAACTAATGCACTTTCCACATAGCCAACAAAGGTTTTATTAACAAATCCATATACTTTAAAATCTCCACAATAAAAAAAAAAGTACCGAATCATAGTATTCAACAAAGCATCCGGCATTCAAACTAACCAAACTAATTATATAGTTTAAGCACAAATATAGCTGTCTTAGTTGAAATGGTACAAGACTAACGATTACAACAGAAATAAACAAACAGATCCACACAGGGAGATTATCAGCAAACATAAATACCAACCACGGCCGAGAACTCGCTCTACCGTCAGCCGACATCTCAAGGAAGTAGACAGATTCAGAACATCCTAAGCTTAACACAAATTAGCTTCCACACGTACAATCATCCAAATGTCTATAGCTAAAAAATCAATAAAAAATTGAAAATTCAAGCTGTATGAGCCACATGTCGAGGGATCTGAGCGGAATCTGGTCGATACGAATCTCGATTTCTAAAAGTAAGCTTGCAATATGATTTGTGCAAGAGGTTGGAATCTCACCTGTTGTCGTCTTCCTAATCCGCCGACGCCGGCGGAGGTGGTGGTCGCCGGAGATTGATGGGAAGGGGGGTTAGATTAGGGTTCACGGAAAGGAAGTGGGAGAGAAGAGGTACCTGCAACCATTACGAGTCGGCGTCGGTACCCGGTTCGGTAAGACGGTATTGTCCGTATGTTGTCCAATTAATTAATTTACAATATAAGATCAAAACTAATTGCATAATTTTTATATTTTTTATAATTATTTGCTGTTTTTATTTTCTTTTATTCATTGTTTTTCTCTATTTTCTTATATTTCTTGGCATAAAACTTAAAGTCACTAATTTCCCTTAATATTTAACCGAATAATTTTTTTGTTGTTATTAGAAAGTTCCACCGGAAATGTTTACTTTAGGTTTGCTCTTTTTTTTTACGATAGATTAATGAAGAATTATGAAAACTTCACTAGTACAATTAGTTTACAAATTTTATACATTGGTCATTTTCATTATTCAGAATCTACCAATCCAATTCAACCGCAAATGCTTCAAAACCCTTTGTTTTGCAAACAAGCTTAGTCAAGTTGAGTATCACTTTTTTAATGTTCAGCTTATTTTCAAATTATTAATTCAAAGCTTAAATTGATTGCTGTGATATTGTTGTGAACTAAATTCAAACGGCTTGAAAATTTATTCCATGATTTCAAACTTAGTGTGTTTTATTGAATAAGTTTTAAGCCGATCAGTAAAGCCGAGCTCTTTGATGGTTCCACCAATTCTAATTAACTCCTTATTTAATGGCTTTCAATCTACACGAAAAACATAATTTATTTTTCAAATGTGACATCTCTATTGATAATAAATATGGGTGGTTTTAGATTAGGACACCATAACCTATATCCTTTCACTCTCGATACATAACCAAGAGAAATGAACTTTTTAGCACGTGGTTCTAATTTGTCATTATTGACCCGTGCGTATGGAGGACATCCGAAAATTCACAAATTAGAGAAATTAGCAAGCTTACCTGACCATTTTTCACGTGGAGTATTAGTCAAGTGATTCATGTGAAGATTGGTTGATTATATAGTATGTTGTTGAGGCTGCTTCGGCACAAAATTCCTTGTCTAATTTAGCATTAGAGAGCATGCATTGAACTTTCTCCAAAATAGTCTTGCTAGGCTATTTTGTTGAATTATGCCAACAACTGTATGGTGTCTGATAATATCTTTACTTTCACAAAACTTGTTAAAGTTGGATTTACAAAACCCCAAACTATTATCTATCATGAGTCACTTAACTTTCTTGCCTGTCTAGTTTTCAATCATTATTTTTCACGTCTTAAAAGGAAGGAAGACATCATTTTTATGCTTTAGAAAATAAATCTAGACATATTTTGAATAAAAGTAAGCATATAATTTGCTCCACCTTTAGAAGCAACATAAGGTCTCCAAAAGTCAAAATGGATATAATTAAGAGAACCTGAGGAGAAGCTTACTCTCTTTTGCTTTCCAAAAATGTAATGTTCAAAAAAATCAAATTTGTCAGGTATTCTATCCACATAAAAGACCTTAGTTATTTAATGTTGTCATTCCACGATCACTCATATGTCATAACTTGGTAACGTCTAAGTCTAATAGAGATAATGAAAAAACCGTTGCAGTACCTGTAATAGTAACATCTTGCAAAACATATAGGTTACCAGATTAGGTAGCCTTAGTTAAAATAATAGCACCTCGCAATATCTTGAGAGCTCCACCTTTAGTTAAATACTTGCACCCATTTCATTCAAGATTGCCCAATGAAGTGATATTCATTTTCAAGCCTAGGATATGTCTAACATTTGATATGAATCTAATAATATCACTAAGAGTCCTTATTTTTATTGTTCCTTTAGCAGCAACTTTGCATTGTGCATCATTGCTGATCGTGACGACTCCACCTTCAACACCTCGTAGACAGTATAAAGCTTACATTGACTATTAAAATAATAGCACCTTACAATACCTTGAGAACTCCACCTTTAACTAAATACTTGCACTCATTTTATTCAAGATTGCCCAATAAAATGATATTCATTTTCAAGCCTAGGATATGCCTAACATTTGATAGGAATCTAACAATATCATAGTGAATCCTTATTTTTATTGTTTTTTTTACCAACAACTTTGCATTATGCATCATTGCTCATCGCGACAACTCCACCTTCAACAAATTCATAAGTAAAAAAACAAACCCTATGGGGACACGTGATATGAACAATAAGAATTAAGAATTTATTTAAATTTAGGCCTATCTTCACTATTAATAATAAGAAGGAGATAAGCTTCTGGATTATTCTCTACAACTCCAATTTTCAGCGATTTATCAGATTTACTATGACTATTGTCTTCGTTATTTTTCTACTTATAATAATTATCAACTTTATGACCCTTCTTTTTAAAATAATCGCAAATTTTATCTTTACTCATCCCCTTTGACTTGATCTGAACCTATTTTTCTTATTGTTAGATCATTTTTCAAGTGATCATCCTTTGACGGTAAGTCCCTCAGCTTAGCTTGGCCGCTTGAGCTTAGAGGGTATTATTTATCATACTTCTTTTTAGAAAGCAAGTAAGACTTGTTATTACTATAAAACATAATTTCTTTAAAGTATTTATAAAGAGAAGGGATATAACATACCACCAAAGCGACCTTGTCTTAGTCATTGACTTTTATATCCAAGTATTATAGATTGATGAGAATAGTGTTAAACTCATCAAAATGAGATTGAGCCGACATACATACCATTTTCCATCTACATCATAAAGTGGCACTGCTTTTAATGGAGTTTGTTGGTTTCTTTGGCTTACTTGAAAGAGCATTCTTAACTCCGGTATTTGTAAGAATTGCCAATATTAGAATTTGTCAAATGCTAAAATTGATTTCGTCGTCGAATTTCTCAATGTCAAATTTTTTAGTTGACATTATACTCTAAATGGATTAAAGCTAAGATATCAATTTATTAGCAAAAATTCCCAAGAATAGAGTTTAATGATAATACTATAAAAATTATAATGATAAAATAAAAAACAAGACACAAAGAGTTGTTTAGTCTCAGTTTCGTGATTTATGAAAGAGTAAATAAATACTTATGATTTTTATACCTCATGTGTAGATTCATCATATCTCACATTATATATTATATTATTTATTTCATAATTTTTGTTTCATATAACTCCTGATTCATAAATCTACATAGCATGTATAGGTGCCAAACTTAGTTAAATGTGACAACTTTCAAGATTAAAGTGACTTATCCGTCTATTTTTATAACTTTTACACCCTCTGTGTTATTTTATTGCAATATTTTGCATAATTCTAACTTGTATGTTAGATAGCTCACATTAAAATATCAACATAAATAAACGTCAAATTCCCTAAAGCCTAACTTCTTGTCTTTATGCTTGTTGCGACCATGTTCGAGCTATGTTTGCCTAATTTACTGCGACCATGTTCGAGCTACTGTTTCCATTTTTTGTTTCTGAATTTTTGGACTAGAGGAAGAAAAAAGTGATTGTCTTTGTCGGTTTTGGTGTTGCATTTTTTGACAGAGAACAGTATAGATTTCAGGGTCCCCGGCGGTTGCTGGGAAGTCGACGATTCTCAATGAGCTTTATGGCTTTTGATTCATCGTCTCCCTGTAATTTTTACTATTGATTGAGTAGAAAAATGCAATCCTTTTCTTTCAAACATTAAGTGATTCTTGATCTGCAGTTGATATCAGCAATGGTTGCATTACCCTCACCGCTTTTCGTTTGATCAATGACTTTTTATGAATAAAACAATAATGTTGAGTAGAGGTGTAAACGAGCCTGAGTCAAGCTCGGTGGTTTTTTAATTCGACATAATTTTTTATAAGCCTCCTCAAGTTCGTTTGAGTGCTCGATAGCCTTTGATTTATTATGGTTGAAGCAGCTCGTTCAAAATTTATGATATTTGTGCTTGATTCGTGTTCGCCTCGCTTTGTTTTCGAGTCAAATAAATATTTGTGTTCGGCTCTGTATGTTTTCAATTGTATCGTATGGCGGCTAATTGCGAGTTGATCAACTAGTAGACGAGTTAAGTATTTCTTTGAATTTGAACACATCGAGTTTGAATTTTAGGCCAGATAAAGCTGAATACTCTTTAGCTCAAATTCTGTTCGTTGTTCAACGAGCTATCTATTTCGAATCAAAATATTTTTTTAGCACAAATTAACGAGTACGAGTTCAAACCGAATCAAGCTAAACGTAAAATGCTTACGAGCTAGCTTAATAACAATGGTCAATATTAATGACACATTTTTGGAACAAAAAACACGTTTTAATGTGTCACGTAATTATCGGTGTGGCAGTTAAAAAAAAGGATTTTGAACATGTTTAACTGATGTGTTTGGTACTGCCATCCTTCAAGAGTCACTTTTGTAGCTGTTAAATTTGGAGGAAACATTATCAATCTTACTTATCCAGGAAATACTCAGCCTTGCTTGTGTCATGTGTCATCGATTGTTCACCAAACTGTTTTTTTTCTTTATGTAAGCCAGCAGCCGCATTGCTTTCTGAGGATGTGGTGTTGCAATTCTTCTATAAGGTCCTGCATTTTTTCATGTTCATTTTTTTGTACTGAACTTGAAGACAACTTAAAGTGTGCCAATGGGCAGGTATGATGTTACCAAACATATTATTATAAGTGATGCTTATAACATCTTCTTTGAATAAATTTAAATTTAAATACTAACTAACCCCTGCGCATCGTGTTGGTCATATGGCTAGTTATATTGCGAAGGGGGTATGATGGTATAGTAAGTGATTTGCTGTAGTAAGTGCTGCAATATTAATTGATATAAATCACTTAAATGAGAAGATATTAACTTAATTATAACATTTAATTTCATACACACTATTAATTTAGGTGATTTACACCGATAACACTTGATACAAAGAATCCCTAGCCGATGGCCTCTTGGTTGGCTCGATTTGGCTCAATTACTAATGAAACCCCTTCGCCACGAAACCGGGTTGAAATCCGACCGTTACGCTAACCGTCGCTTGAAAGCAAGCACCGAGCTCCACCACACTCCAACCCCCTCCACGCCTCTATAAACACTCACCCCCCCACCCAACTTCGCCGGCGACCACCATGGCCGACCACCACCACCACCTCCTCCTCCTCCTCTCCCTCTTCTTTGCCGCCGCTTTCGCCGGCGGCGAGGACCTCCAGCCGCTTTGGCGGGCGGCCCAGGCCGAGACACTGATCCGGCGGCTCAACCTGCTCCCCGCCGAACCGGTCGCGGAGCCGGAGCGGGCCGGCGACGGCGGCGGGAGGACGATCGTCGAGAGGAGGTTCGGGCTGCCGGGTTTGGCGGCGCCCGACGACGAGCTCGGCCACCACGCCGGGTACTACCGCCTTCCCAATTCGTTTGCGGCGAGGTATGGTTTGTAGATGATTTTTGGTTGGTTTTGGATTTTGGTTGCTTCGTGCGAAGATTGGGTGGTGCTGGTTGAAGTGCTTATCCGGCGGCAAAGATTCGCGGATATAATTGTAGGTTAGTTTTTGGGGGCGAAATTGAGTGACGCGAGTATAATGTAGGTCAATTCTTAGTCTGCTTGATTTATTAATGATTGAATTGTTGATTCCGGGCACATCTTTAAGGATTCTTTCTGGCTTATTGTTGGTATATTTTGCATTTTTTTGATAAATTTGAGCGTCATAGGGTTTCACGGTATCTGTTGTACAACATTAAGATTGATAGGAGCTTAGATAGAGTTTGGATGTGGTGCTGATTAAAGTCCTAATTCGCGATTGAAGATTTGTAGATAGTTCTAAGTTAATTTTTGGGCGAAATTGAGTCCAGAGACTTTGGTATGAGTATAACGTAGGACAATTCGTAGTTTGTAGGCTGGGTGATGATTGAATTGTTGATTTCGTGCATTTTTTTAAAGATCTTTTGTTGCTTATTGTTTGTAAATTTTGTATTTTGATAAATTTGTTCTTATGAAGATTTTAGAGTATGTATATGTTGTACAACATTAACAAGTTGATGGGAGCCGTGATGCGGCAATTGAATAGAGGTGACTGAATAGAAGCTGAATGTGGTACTGGTTGAAGTGCAGATTATACGAGATTACTTCTAACTTCATTATTCATCTGCGGCATTGAGAATTTGCAGATAATTGTTGGTTAATTTTTAGCAAAAGTGTCAATATAATGCAGAAGGATTCGTACTTTGTTGATATCATGCTAATTGAATTGTTGATAATTTTGTGGATTTTTTTCATGATTTTTTGTGGCTTATTGTAGGTAATTCCCCGTTTTTTGATAAAGTTGTGCCCTAACACGATGGTTTCGGTAGTGCATATTTATAATTAGCTACCTTATTCAGCTGGTCATTTCATGAGCTTTTCAAGATTCTCTGTGATTCATTGTCTGCAAATTTGACATTTTTTATAATTTTTTGTGTCCAGCTACTAGGCTTTAACCGTGTCTGTTGTACTCTAGAAAAAAATGGTTGGGTTTGAGAGTGTAATTAAAATGATGAGTTTAGTGGCAATATCTGGCAAGAGGGTGTTTTGGATTGGTGATTTCTTCATGATTTTTGCAGGATGTTTTACTTATTTTTTGAGTCACGCAACAGCAAGAGCGACCCAGTGGTTATATGGCTAACTGGCGGTCCAGGATGCAGCAGTGAATTGGCAATTTTCTATGAGAATGGGCCCTTCTCTATTGAAGATGACATGTCTCTCAAATGGAATGAATATGGATGGGATAAGGTACTGTTTCAATGTGTTTGCGGTAGCGTTTGGCATCAGGTGTGTCAAGGATATTATTCAATCTGATTAATGCAGGCTCACGTAGGTTTTGTTTATTTTTCTCCACCGGAATACAATCGGATAGCTGAGAATCTATTGGGTATAATTTGATAATGGAAAGCCCTGCTTCTTGCAGAAACTAGCTGGATTTCGTTAGTTCCTATCAAAAAATGCCTATATATATATATGTATGTGTATATGTATATAGTAAATATGTTCTATGATAAGTTGGAAAGGTTTTATAATAGATGATGAATTTTAATTCCTGCATTGAGCGCAATCTGATTTATAAATAAAGAAACATTATCATGTAGATGAGGAAAGTTTTCTGACATCAATAGCGTTTTTCCCTTGTAAATGTATTTGAATGGGAGGTCTGGAAGAGGGACAATGTTGAATGGTATAGTGTCGCTCGTGTGGTCAATTGTATCTGATTTCGTATATATGTTGTGAAATACACGTATAATTGAAGGAGTATAAAATGTATGACTTCTTGTACAATTGAGGGACATGTATTTCATTATGTGACTAAGCTAGTATAACGTTTTTATGAATAATTTTCACCAACTTGTGTTGGTCATTTCATTTTTGACATCTCCAGGTATCTAACCTTTTATATGTGGACCAACCCACTGGTACTGGCTTTAGCTACACATCTGATAAGCGTGATATTCGTCACAATGAGAAGGGTGTGAGTGACGATCTGTATGATTTCTTGCAGGTTTGTTGATGTGACGTTCTCTTAAGAACTTTTTTTCTGTATTATTATTATTATTATTATTAATTATGACTTTTATTCGCAGGCCTTTTTCACAGAGTATCCGGAATATGCAAAGAATGATTTCTATATAACAGGGGAATCTTATGCTGGACACTACATTCCTGCTTTCGCAAGTAGGGTTCATAAAGGGAACAAAGCAAAAGAAGGAATTCACATAAGTTTGAAGGTATAACCATCTTCTGTAACTTCTTTTTATATTTTCTGCCATTTTGATTTGTTTGACAAGGATTAGGTTCCTTCATGTTTACATTGGTCTATTATGCAGGGTTTTGCAATTGGTAACGGGCTTACAGATCCTGGTATCCAGTATAAAGCTTACACTGACTATGCTTTGGATATGGGAATAATTGAAGAGTCTGAATACCAAAAAATAAACAAGATTGTGCCATCATGTGAATTAGCTATTAAATTATGTGGTACACTGCATTCACTTTAGTTCTAATTTATTTCCTTATATTTGGATCATTGGATCTTTTTTTGTTCAACTAGATGTCGTTTGTAAATACTGAAAGTGAACATTTTCCTTGTAAATGGGCCTTTGACAACAATGAACCACCTAGTTAATGTCAAGGAATCAAGATTTTTAAACCACCAAATGAAAAGATGAAGATTGAACACTGCAATATTTTCTTGAAGATCCTCTGGGAAAGATTCGTGTTTATTTATTTATACTTGGATGCTAATGTTTGTAATCTCTTTTGTGAAATGAACTTCTTTCTCACTGATGAAGGTGTTACTGCTGCAGATTGATTTCTTTGACGAAAGATTGTGTGTGATTTAGAATACCATTGGAGAGAAAAAAGTACTTTACTGCTGTACATTTGCATTAAGCAGAGAGCAATATGTGAGAATAATAATCTTGCAGGATCATCTGGAACAGCAGCTGCTTGCATGGCATCGTACTTAGTCTGCAATAGCATCTTCAATTCCATAATCAAAATTGCTGGACAAACTAATGTGAGTTTATTAAATATCTAATTGCTGTGTTTCGAAGTTAAACATTGAAGATGTGTGAGAGATTTCGTGATTTAATGTTACAGTATTATGACATCAGAAAGAAGTGCGAAGGTGACCTTTGTTACGACTTCTCCAACATGGAGAAGTTCCTCAACCAGAAATCTGTCAGAGACTCTCTGGGCGTGGGAGACATAAAATTTGTTTCCTGTAGCCCCACAGTATACCAGGCTATGCTTACGGACTGGATGAGAAATTTGGAAGTGGGAATTCCTGCACTTGTTGAGGATGGAGTGAAAATGCTCATCTATGCTGGGGAATATGACCTCATTTGCAATTGGCTGGGTATGCTTAGAACATATCTGTAGAATGTTGTCTTAATACCATGTTGACACATGTTGCTAGCTCATTTCTTTTCTTATTTTTTTATTTTTCTGGGTTTGAATGATTACTTCTATGGATATCTGACCACAAGAAAAACCTGCCATTGCAACATGTGAGTTTCCTTTTTCGTTCACAATGCAGGAAACTCTAGATGGGTTCAATCCATGCAATGGTCTGGTCAACAACAATTTGCTGCAGCTCCTAGCGTTCCGTTTCTAATTAATGGAACAGAAGCTGGACTGCTGAAAAGCTACGGACCTGTTAGTTTCCTCAAGGTACTGGACAACCATCTTTTCTCAAGTTCATCATGCTCTTCAATATGTATATATTTTTTTTGTTAAGAAAACAATCGGAAATTTTATTTTCTAATAGATGTTCATCATGTTTCTTTCTCTTGTTAAATGCATGCTAGATCTTTCAAATACTGATATCATCTGCGAAAACTATCTTTTTAATTTAAATTAGGTATCTTTCTGAGAGTTTGTGGCTAGGAACCAAATTTTTTTGCTACAGTACGCAAATCATATGTTGTTCCTGATTTCGTTCTGTTTTGTTAATCTTGTGAAATTAGTTTACAAAAAAATCAGTTTTTACGTTGATATACATCTCTCTAATATGACCATTAAAACTTGGTTAAAACTTGAAACTATGGGAGTAGAGTAACAATTTCTAACTACGGGAGTATTACAGTTTTCTGACTTGTGTTCGGATGCGATTGCACTAGGTTCATGATGCAGGTCACATGGTTCCAATGGACCAGCCGATGGCCGCGTTAGCTATGCTAAAGAGGTGGATCCATGGAAGACTCGGTGACGCATTTGAGCAAGAGAACCCAGTCGCTGACATGTAATGTGTGATACAGCCAAGTGGGAATAAGGAATAAAAAAAAGATATCTCAACATGGCAACTCCCTACCATATTGCAACATGTTAAGTTATGAGGGAGGCTTGGGTTGTGAAATAAGAATTCGCTGAATAGATTAGCAAGATTTACCACTTTTTGAGTTTTCTTTTATATTGTACAGAACAAGAACCTTCCGCAACACCATATAAGATTGTAATTCCGGAAGGAAATCTGGGTCTCAGTAAAACCATTCTCAACATCAAAACTTCATAGAACTAACAACATAAAAGAACCAGTTGTTCCCAAAACAAACAGTAAAGCAGCTCAAACAGAGGTGTACATTAATGTACGAGGGGCCCTCATATGATTTGTAGAGCGCTTTGAAACACCAGCATACTACAATGGGTTATTATTGCCTGCATGGGAGAACAAGTTCAAGGTCAATGGGATAGCTGGTTTTTGATGCACGCAATGAAAAGAAAACCCACACTGACAAATTGGTAATCAGAAGGTCAGGCCGCATCTTAAAACAATCATATAAGCAAGCATACAACTAACATGAGGTAGGCATGGAAGCAAGCTTCACCACCCAACAAAAAAAAAAAATCAGAAGGAAAAGGCAGCTACTCTATGCACACAAATCAAAGAAAAGAATAAAATTAATGGACGAGACAAATTTTGATTTTCATCTAAAAACAGTATACAACCACACAGGATGACAGGATACACATTATATCGCTTCAGTGCTCAGACAACCATATAAAATAGCTGCTAAAACCTTATCCCCTCAAACCCAACTACTTAATCCACTCGCATACAATTGAATTCATAAGGAGTTACAAAGGGGCTTGAATAGCAAAAAAGTAAAGTGGAATGTGAATCAAGATTAGTAAGAAAGACCCTAGAAATGGTCATCATAATCTTCCTGGCCAATTCAATTCCACCAGAAGTATATAGCTTCCCCTTACAACATTCATTTATATAGGAAATGGTGCTTAATAGGTTACAGCTTGTTGGATATCTTCCTTCTTGTCTTTATTGATTAATCATGCAACTTTAGCTTAAATAGTATCACCATCTACCGTCTTTGTATCGCCCCAATTGAGAGCAACATAAATTAAATTCCCACTTGAAAGAGCTGAATCTTTTCTATTCCCACAACATGTTCTTTTTTTTAATGACAACTGCTCTAAACATGATAAAAAAAAAGCATCAACCACACCGAGTAGATCGTAAGCAACATATAATCAATAATAACAATAATGCACAACATCACTAAAACAATGCTACTAGTAAAAACTTACATAAATCACTCCACCGGAAGCTCCAAATCCTTGTCATAGTGCCCCCTGCACAACTTCACCAGCTCCTTCGCCTCCGCCATCATCGAATTCTCAACCAGCCCGTCCACCACCCTCTGCAGAACATCCTCATGAATGTAGCACCTGCTCGCAATGCTCCTCTTACTCACCTTATACGCCAGATCAAAATCCCCAGCCTCACAGAGAACCGGAACCATCTTCGAAAACGTCAAGTAATTAGGCGAAATGCTCCTCCTACCCATCTCACCATACAACCTCTTCACCTCCACCACATTCTTCTTCTCACACCACCCTTTGATAAGGGCGTTGAAGCTATGGATATCAGGCTTCAAACCCCTCTCGGACAATCCGTCGAACACCTCCGCCGCCTCCTCCACCTTCCCACTCAACACCAATCCGCGCATCTTCGCATTGAAGCTACCAACATCCGGCTCGACCCCGCACTCCTCCATCCTCTCCCAGACCTTGTACGCGTCGTCGAAACGCCGATTCTCGTACAATGCACCGAGAATCGCATCGAAGATTGCGATGGTGGGCGCAATATCGTCATCCTTCATCTTCTCCAACGCCGACAAGGCTTCGTCTAACCGCTCCATCTCGCAATAGGCCCGGATCAGGAGACGATAGGAGATGAGGTCGGGCTTCACCGACAATTCACCGGGGAGGCAGCCGAAGAAGAAGTCGGGGACTTGGTCGAGCTTGCCGGACTCGATGGCGGCGGAGAGGAGGGTGTTGAAGGACATGATGGAGCGGGGGCAGCCGAGGCGGGGGAGCTCGTCGAAAAGGTCGCGGGCGTGGCCGAACATGCCGGCCTTGCCGTATAGGGAGATGAGGCGGGCGGCGAAGCCCTCCTTGTGGATGTCGGGGTACTGCTTCTGGGCGGAGAGGATGTCATGGACGGCCGGGAGGTCGCCGGCAACGGCGAGGCGGCGGACGGCGGAGCGGTAGACGCCGAGGTTGCACCGGAAGCGGTAGACGTCGCTGGACGACTTGAACTTGCGGACCAGCTCAGGGAGGTCGCGCTCCGAGTTGACCTCGTCGAAGAGCTCCTTCAAGGTGCGTTGGAGCGGGGCCTCGTCGCCGGCGGATGCGGCGGCGGAGAAGGGGCGGTGAAGGCGGCGGAGGAGGCGAGCGGCGGCGGCGGACATGGTGGCGGGGAGACGAAGGGTTTTGGGCGGGGGGTGTAGGGTTTATGCCGGGTGCTCAAAATCTTTGGACCGGGCTGGGTCTCAAAAGTGCTAACCGAGCAAGTTAACTCGAAATTATCTTTAATTTTTGTCTCAAAAGTGCTAACCGAGCAAGTTAACTCGAAATTATCTTTAATGTTTGTAAGTGAGCCTGACCATGGGACAGGTAATTTAATTTATATTGCTAGAGTAGATTGACATTATAAATAATATTTTATTTTAAATTTAATGCAAATAAAATTATATTTTATCAATAAATTTAAGTTGTAAATCTAATACAAATCTATTTTTACTTTTTATTTTTGTAGGCTCGTAAGCATGTGCCCGTAATCACGTGAATCAGATCGAGAAGGATGGAAGGTGTATAATTTGATTAATGGGTTTATTGTGTTTTCTTATGTTAAAACGCGAATCGTATAAAAATTGTATGAATATAATTTATAACTAAAAAACTTCTGTCACTAATTTGTTAATATAAATGTATAACCTAAGTTCACTAGTGCACGTAAGAATGTCAATTTCATTAACCCCTCCCTTAGGCATGCGAAGATTTTGTTTTTGAGCGTGTTTGAAGTGATCTGGTCTAAATTAATTAATTTTCATATTAATAACTTTTATAGAGCAAATGTTAATTTTTCTAAAAAAATTTGGTAAAATATCATCTATACCACGAAAAGTAAGCGGCCTTAACAAATTTGGATTAGATAGGATAGGGTATTTTAGGCTCAAACAAGTGGGAAATTTTGAAACCTATTTAAGAAATTGGCCTTAACAAATGTTAATTTTTGCATGGAACTACCGTTCATCTATTCTTCAATTATAATAAGCCAATACCTTAAATGATATTGCAGGAATAATTTTTTTTCCCCAACGCATGGAAAGCAGGGAATATGATAATGCATGGAGAGCAACAATGACTGGCTATGGAAGCTTTGATGAGCGCTGGAAATGTTAGATTTCGATTTTTCTGTATCTGAGGCCAATCAGTGGCTGCTTCTCATCCCAGCAACAGAAATTCTAAGAAGCCAAAGTGATACATAAATCTAAATGCTTTAACGCAAGGGCATTGGAGTTCGCTGTTTTGGTGGCCAAGGAGATCTTGCTCTATTCTAGCGCAGGTTACATTTACATGCACAACTGGTAGCGGCATCCAAGGCTTTGGAGCTTGCTCCGTTTGGGGTCGAAACTTGCAGAGGAGGTAGGGCTGCCTGAGAAATGTGAGACCCTGCACGCCCTTCCCTCCTGTGATATGATGGGTAAGTTCTTCAATGCAACTATCCTGTTGAAGGGGCCTGTGGAATTGCTCCTCAAGGAGCTACGTCCCAAGCGACTCTGCATTATATCTGACATGGGCATCCCTTGGTCCACCGAGGTTGCCCACAACCTTGGAATCCCCAGGTTTGTCGTCCACGGATTCTGTTGCTTTTAACTTGGAGCCCTTCTCAATTCCTCGCTTACCAGGTTCACAAAATCTCAAACACAGTTTGCAATGGGCAGCCGGCCAGAGTCTCAGAGAATCAGAGATAGTTTGATGGAAGGGGAGGCAGCGGCTGATGGAGCGGTGATGAACAGATTTGATGCACTAGAGCAAGAGTAAATAGCTGAGTACCCAAAGGCCAAAGGGAAGAGAGTGTGGACACTAGGACCTATCTCAATGTGCAATGCCACTGCTGATAACAAGGCTGACAGGGGAAGTAAGTCCACTGCCAACGTTGAGGATAATATCAGATGGCTTGACACGAAAGATCCAAAATCCGCGATATATGGTAGCTTTGGCAATGTGAGCCACTTGAAGACTTCAGACATTGATAGCTGTTGGAATTGGGTTAGAGGCTTCTAATCACAATTTCATTTGGGTGATTAGGGTAGGCAAGAATTCACAAGACATGGAAAGATGGCTTGGAGAGGAAAATTTTGAAGAGAGGTGAAAGGCAGGGGGCCTGGTGATCAAGGGCTGTGGGCCTCAAGTGCCGATACTCTCACATCCCTCAACTGGTGCATTCCTCACACATTCTGGGTGGAGTTCAACATTGGAAGGAATATGCGCCGGGGTGCCCATGGCAACCTGCCCCATGTTTGCAGAGCAGTTCTTCGATGAGAAGCTAATAGTGGAGGTGTTGCAGGTAGGTGTGAGCCTTGGAGCGAGGCAGGGAACTGCGTGGGGGCATGAGGAGTTGGGGGATCAGACCGACAAAGAAAGCGTGAATAAGGCAGTTAAAAACGGTGATGTATGCGGGGGAGGAAGGATAAGAAAGGGGGAAGAGAGCCCAAGATTGGGCTAAGCTGGCAAAACAGGCCGTGGACGTGGGTGGCTCTTCATACAGGAATGTGGATCTCCTCCTAGACTCTGCCAGAAAATATGCAGGAAGCAGAGAGATGTCTGACGTACTTGACTCTTGATTTCTGTTTCAAAATGTTAGGAATTGTTGTGGCATTTTTCTGTAACGCCTATTGCTGACAAACTTACTAACTCCATTTATGCTCCAATGAATGATTTTGGAACTACGATGCGGGTGTTTGAGTTTTATAAATTCACATATTTACATTCCTTAGACCTTAAAAAATTGACAAATTTAATAGCATAAGCATATTACATTATCCTTCACCAAATAATTTGCAATTTACCTACTCAAGGCGATGTCCAGACACCAACGATGCCTTGTGGCTATTTGTCTGGTGGGATATAGGCCCTCTAACAAAATCAACCCAGAAAATATTTATGCTCAAGATAAATAAAAATAAATATGAGAAGAAATAAGTGATACCAAGATAAAAAAAATTAATAGAAACTTACCTTCAAATTTAAGGAAAAAAAATTACCTATTCGATGAATTTCGATTAAAAAAATCTCTTATAATTAACTATTAAATATAATTTAAAAAAAACTACTAACTCAAAAACTCATAAGAAGATATCCTATTTAACATTAATAAGATCTTCTTTTATAGAGAAGAATATAACTAAAATTTAAGAAGTCACCTTATTAAATTTTTATAGAAAAATATACAAAATATAAATTATTAGTATGATAAACAAAAGATAAAATATTAATAATTAAGTTTTTAATGCAAATGGGTGCGGGAAATTTCACCGAAGGTCCCAACATCCACATCTATATTAATAATTGCCGCCCTCCCCCCACACCTTCTCCATCATCCAAACCCTAGCCGCCACCGCCCGGCCGTCGGATCGACGCCACTCCGCCCCACCATGGGGTCACCGTGCCGCCCTGGTCATAGTCCAGCCTCCACAATGAGAGAAACGACTATAGTTATGCGGTGCTCGGGTCACCGGCGATTGTCGCCGCCCGTGATCAGGGGTGCCTCGACATCACTTACCCTCTTAGACCTTTTGAGACCAAATATAATTATTAATATAATATATTATTCTAAAATTTTAAATATAAGCATATTTTAATCTTTTTTTTATGTATGTCATTTTTTTTATTATTTTAGGCATTATATATTAATTTTATTGTATATTATATTTTATAATTTTTATAAAATATAATATTAGTATTAAAAATATTAAATTTATTATTTTATTAATATAAAATATCAGTCAATCTCTCATTCGATCGGATAAAAAATATCTATATTTAATTTATTTTAATTTAATTAAATTTGATCGATCAAATTTAGTTAGATATGCTTTAAACATCGATTAAATATGCTTACCCCTACTTAAATATGTATTAAGTACGAATATTAAATAATTATTAATTATTTTTTATTCAATCTGTACCCAGCTATTATAAGTCCGATTTATGTGATATAATATCTCCAGCCACTATTGATATGGCAAATCAAATGGCAACAGCTACACACCTACACGAAAAAAAGTCAAACAAGTCCGCAGCCAAATGTGACTCCAAAGAGCTGAATCCCACTAAATATCTTCAGCTCCAGTCCCAATCCCTTCGCCCCCTCGTACGAGAAACAACAAATGATCCACCATCAACACCAATCGTATATATCATCAATCGATTCAATCCATTTTTGCAGCGAGTATCAGAGTTCTAAAGCAAGGCCATGGAAGGGATTGGAGATCACCCCCCATCTGCTGTTCATGCCTTACATGGCCCAAGGCCACATGATCCCCATGGTGGACATGGCCCGCCTGTTCGCTAGGCGTGGGCCCACCGTCACCATCCTCACCACTCCCGCCAACGCGGCCCGGTTCGCGGCCGTCATCGACCGGGAGTTCGCCTCCGGCGTCCCCATCCGATTTCGCACCGTCGCGTTTCCCGCCGCGGAAGCCGGCCTGCCGGAGGGCTGCGAGACGCTGGACTTCCTCCCCTCGGGGGATGTGGTGGGCAAGTTTTTCGCGGCGACTGCCATGTGGCGCGGTCCCGTGGAAGCGGTGCTACAAAAGCTCGTGCCGAAGCCCGCGTGTGTCGTGGCCGACGTGTGTTTGCCCTGGACATCGAAGCTGGCACACAGCCTCGGCATCCCCAAGTTCGTCTTCTCCGGTATTTCGGGCTTTGCACACCTGTGTGTTCACAACATCCAACGCTTCAGACTAGCCGAGACGTTGACGTCCGACTGGCAGCCCTTCTCGATCCCCGGGCTGCCGGAAAAATTCAAATTCACGAGAGCCCAGGTGCCGGACGCCATCCAGTCGGAGCCTGATGAGATCTCAAAGAGCTTCTTGGAAGGGGCAGAAACATCCGACGGTGTGGTTTTGAACACATTTGACGCCCTAGAGCATGACTATGTTGTAGCCTGCCGAGAGGCCGTAGGGAAGAAAGTATGGGCCCTGGGACCATTTTCGTTGTGCAACGTCACCGCCGTCGACAAGGCCGACCGGGGGAATAAGTCCAGCGGTGGCAACAGTGAAGATTGCCTCCGGTGGCTCGACTCGAAGGACCCGAAGTCGGTTGTTTATGTTTGCTTTGGCAGCTTGAGCCACTTGAAAACTTCGGAGTTGATGGAGGTGGGGCTTGGGTTAGAGGCCTCTCATCACAATTTCATTTGGGTGGTGAGGCTGGGCAAGAACACGCAGGGGGTGGAGACGTGGTTGGAGGAGGGGAAGTTTGAAGAGAGGGTGAAAGGGAGGGGATTGGTGATCAAGGGCTGGGCACCTCAAGTGTTGATCCTATCACACCCCTCAATCGGTGCCTTCTTCACCCATTGTGGGTGGAACTCGACATTGGAGGGGGTTTGTGCCGGGGTGCCAATGGTGACTTGGCCCATGTTTGCTGACCAGTTCTTCAACGAGAAGGTGATAGTGGATATGTTGGATGTGGGAGTGAGCCTCGGGGTCAAGCAGGCCTCAAAGTGGGGGCAAGAGGAGGAGGTGGGGGGCTTGGTTGACAGAGAGATGGTGAAGAAGGCTGTGGTGGTGGTGTTGGATGAGGGAGAGGAAGGGGAAGAAAGGAGGAGGAGAGCCAAAGAGCTGGCTGACAAGGCCAAGGAGGCCATGGAAGTTGGCGGCTCTTCTTACAAGAATGTGGATCTCTTCATGGAAGATGTCTTGAATTATGCTAAATGATGGATGTACCTGTTATGCTAAATGATGGATGTACCTGGGTCTTGATTGCTATACCATTGACCTTGCTTAGATCTCCGTGGTGGAGAAGAGAAGATGAAGACAAGAGAAGAATACGTATGTTTATTTAATCAGACAATACCATCTCCAATGTGTATGGATATTATTATTTAATAGAAATAGCATTGTCATACCATCCATTGGATTTCCAGGAACTCACTGAAGGCAGCCACAGTGCAAAAAGCTCCTTGCTTGGTTAATGTCAGCGAGGTTCATCTTATATGCAGTCTTGCCTGTCTTGTAAAGAAGATGATTGATAAGTTGTTAACTCAATTATGAAATCTTCGACCAGAGGCAGCCACTACTTCAAGTTTAAGAAAGCAGGAAAAAACGAGGTCGAATGGTCCGAAATAACACATAAACCATGCAAAATTTGATTAGGGCAATATCCATTAACAAATAATTAGCAAGTATACACTAATAAATAATAGTTGCGGGGTGGGGGGGGGGGGGGGGGGGGG
>JAVDBV010049564.1:0-19381 GCA_032619315.1 Piper longum
GAAAAGAGAAGCCGGTGGCATTCTCGTAAATAATACTTGACTCGTCTCCGTCTCGAGTCAAAATAATTATTTACTCGAAATAAATTCTAAAAAAATCGGGAAAAATCCCATAAAATAAAATAAATACATAAAAATCAAAATGACATGTTTAACTATCAACCCATCCAAACTACCCGTAACGCGTCCTAACGCGGTAAACGGCCTAAAACTAATTCTACGATCAAACTGCATAATAAAAAAAACTAGACTGCATACTCTCATATATTCTGATAACTCATTCTTTTCTGCTGTAATCATGACGTTATCATCATATACTTGGGTACACATGACCCCTCGTGGCTCATACACGCGACTGGCGTCGGCTCAGTACACGTGTTCTGAAACATACTCGACTCGAAAATAACGGTCGAACCGACCGGTTCTAAATATAAAACCCTAACTCGAATTGTGGGTTTTACATTAGCACACTATATTCTATAAGCATTTTACCTACCCTCTCTCCTTTTGCAGATATGGACGTTTGCGGATACTAAGAATAGTGGTTTCCTTGGTCGTTCAGAGTTCTATAATGCACTTAGGCTTGTAACAGTGGCACAGAGTGGGCGAGAGTTGACCCCAGAACTGGTTAAAGCAGCCTTATGTGGTCCAGCTGCAGCTAAGATTCCTGCACCGCAGATAAACCCTGTGTCAGGGCCTGCTTCTCAATTGATTCCAGCCAGGCCTCCAACAGGTGTTGCTTCATCAGCTTCATCAGTTGGCTTTACTGGACTTCAGGGATCTCCAAGTGCAAATATGAGCCAGCAGTTCTTTTCTCCCCCCTCAAGTCAATACATAGGGCAGCCACAAGCTGCGCCAGGTGGGCAGGCCTCGTACCCTGGTTTCCTTGGAGCTGGTAGTGTATCTGGTCCTAGATTTCCAAATTCAAATATTCCCAGTGTGTCTGCTAACTTGCCTGTTGCAAGGCCACCTGGAGCATCACATGGCTTTCCTTCACAAGCCGCATATGTCAGCAGCTCTACTCCCTCTGTAATCTCAGATGGACAAGGCTTCTTGCCTACTGGTTCCACGCCTTTGGGTCAAATTGATCAGAAGACTTCATCTGGCTTAGGTTCTGCATTGGTCTCACAGAGTTTACCAGACACTAACAAGAGTTTCAGACCTGTGATTTCTAATAATAGTCTTTCTGTTACATCCGGTTTTGGAGGAGATGTCTTCTCTGCTGTATCTCAGCAGCAAAAACAAACAGTTACCACACCAACGTTTTCTTCTGGTAGTGTTTCTACTTCTGCATCTATGACAAATGCTACTGCGCCTCAGCCCCAGCCTTTGGTTAAGCAGAGCCAACCTGATCCTTTTGCGAGCATGGTAAGTTTGCCAAATAATAGTAGTCAGCAACTTGGTTTGGGGATGAATTCTGGTCAAGTTGGCATTGGTCATGGTAATGCTGGATCTGTGTCATCACCTGCTTCAGTTGGTTCATCTGTTAACCCTTCTAGCCCAGTGTGGCCGAGGATGACTCCATCTAATGTTCAAAAGTACACTAACGTGTTTCAGAAGGTTGATACAGATAGGGATGGGAAGATTACTGGAGAAGAGGCCCGTGGCCTCTTCCTGAGTTGGAGGTTACCGCGAGGTATACTTTTCTTTGATCTTCTTACAAAACCTGCAGTATCAAAACATGTTTTCTAACTCTGTTATATTCCAGAGGTCTTAAAGCAGGTCTGGGATCTATCTGATCAAGATAACGATAGCATGCTTTCACTTAGAGAGTTCTGCATTGCATTGTATTTGATGGAGCGCTCCAGAGAAGGGTGTTCTCTTCCTAATGCCCTTCCTGATTCTGTTAAGCTGGACCCATTGCTACCCCCGGTTAGTCTGGCAACAACTGCTTATGGTGGTGGAACTTGGAGGATGGTCTCTGGTAAAAAAATGGCAATAATTCTTTTGTCCTTTATGCATTTCATGTGCCTATAAACCTTGATGTATGATATGTTTTACAAGCATGCTTTGCTTTCTCAAGCTTATTGTTTGTGTTGCAAGGAATATCTGCTGGTCGGCCACCCCTGCCTGGAACAAAGCCTTCGGCACAGCCATCTGGTCCGCGTCAAAGTGAGGTTGTGACATCTCAGCAGAGGTTAAGAGGACCATCTCTGGGTGATAACAATTTGCATAAGGATGACCATGGCACATTGAACTCAAAATTTCAAGAAGCTAATGATTTGGGTAATAAGGTTGGATTTTTTTTTGTCTCTTATAGACTATGGTTAAATGTATGAGCCTTCTTTAACAAGTTTTAAAATCTGAAAGAACTAATAGATTGAATGTTCTTATGGTTTTTATTATCAATTAATAAAAAAGTTGATATGAATAATTTGATATTTTTTTGGAAGAAGTTGAGCTTAGTTTTCAATTGAAAAATAGTGTCTCCAAGCTAAATTGCAATAGATATCTGGAAGGACTAATTAATGTTTGTTACTTTACTTTGCATTTGCCTTTGGTAATATATGTTCTAAATGCCTTGGTTACTTTTGTTAAAATGTTGTGTCTTTACTGTGAAAATTAGAAAATAATTAGTGCCATAAAAACTGTTTCTTAGGAAACCTAAACAGTATTGGGAAGTGCTAGTTTTCAATTGGAAAGTAATATTAATGTTATTATTATCAAACTATTTATTATTATTATTATTTGACAAATTGCTTCATTGAATTACAAAATATGTTGGAAAATTGTGTTTTGGCTTTTTAAAAAATGCCAAATTGGAAATATATTTTCTGTTTACTTCCATAAGTAAAAGTGAGATTTGAGTGTCTCTGAAAACAAATATGCTATCCTTGATGCAAACTTTTTGTAGGATTGATAATTTGATATGTTGAAACTTGCAACATGAGGAACTTTATGTCTATTAATTTTTTAGCAAGTTTATCTGTTGTGCACAGTATTATAACATGCTTGCTTTGGTTCATACAATATATGTGGACTCCCTTTTTACTTTATTTTCCTATGATATACTTTGGTGATCAATAACAGATTGAAGCCCAGAAAGAGATTCTTTATTCAAAAGAAAAGATTGAATATTATCAAATGAAGATGCAAGACCTTGTGAGTAGCATATTTACCTATAATATAGCTTATTTCTGTTGCTGAGTCATTTTTCACTCTGATGAATTCATGATTTTGAATGAAAATAGCTTACCTTTTGATTTTTTTTTTTTCTGTTCCTTAAGTTAGTTTTTATCTCAGTTATTCATGATTGAATCCAATGATACTCTAGCCAATTCCTGATGGTTTGCTCATTGGTCTCCACATGCAATCTGATAGGAGAGTGTGGCTATATTTGATCAATAACATATGAAGCGCAACCTTTAATCTGTCAGACATATTATTTATGCCACCTGAAAAACTATTCGTTTTGGCACAATTATTTTCTTACCATTTGTAATTAATAGGATTAAGTTCTTGTACAATGTATAGTTTCGTATATTGCTTTACCATGTGATAGACAGTCTTATACTTTGGATGACAAGGTACTGTAAGCATAATGGAGAAGATGTTAAATGTTATAGGGCTTAGTATATTTCTTCATTATTTTTGTAAGTGTTGTATTGTAGAAAGGATATGGCATGATGAATAGTCTCAACTTTTGGTTAAAGCCTTTATTATTATTAGATCTACAGAAGAGCAAACTAAACTTTTCCATCTCCTTATTGTTTCCATTAGACTGTATGTGGGTCTGCATCCATTCATTTTTTTCAAGTTATGCCGAATCTAGAGGTCATCGTGGCTTGTGCTGGGTCTAAATCTGGGGCTGAATATAAAGTGACAATGGTAATGATGGTGATGATAATGTCAGTAACAACGACAACGGTGATGTAATGGTGATGGTGATGAGGATGATATAATAATTATCATTATCATTATCATTATCTTCACCTTATCTTAGCTAGGATGGGGATAGCAACATGGATTTTGCTTCTCTGTGGATTTTGCTTCTACATCAATTTCGCCCAGTCCCACAACTCCTACCAGATCAATCTCTTGACCTTTTCTAGCTACATCAAGTGGAATATATAATGCTCCCACCTGTTGACACTGTTGATGGCAAGATGGCGGAGATGGTGGAGACGGTGAAGGTAGGGGTGGAGATGGTGGAGAAAGTGAAGGGAGGGGCGATTATAGGTCGTGATATTAGCGAGAGAGGCAGTGGAGGGAGGGAGGGTGCTAGATGTTACTGGGAAAGATAGTTTCATAGGTCAAAAAATCTCACATGTACATTAGGATAAGCCAGCAGGGCATGGAATGAAGGAGGGCAGCAGCTAGACATTAATGTGGCCATGTTCTAAGCAGCTCACGATGGTCCAAGATTTGTCATAAAAAGTATTAACCGGATTAGATTAGTTTTGGGGGCTAATTTTGCTGACAATGCTTTATGAAGACTTGTGACCTTGTGTTAATAGCTTTTATGTACGAGTTATGATATTAATACTTTGTAATTTGGACAGGTTTTATACAAGACTAGGTGTGATAATCGACTCAATGAGATTATAGAGAGAGCATCATCTGACAGGCGAGAGGTAATTTTCTATAATGTGGATTTTTCTTTATCTTGCAAGATAAGAACTGTTTGCAATGTAAGGAGCATGTTATTGGCATATCAACTAATGAAGCTACTCACTGGATTATCAGGTGGAGGCTCTGGGTAAGAGGTATGAGGAAAAGTACAAACAGGTTGCAGAGGCAGTATCTAAGTTAAACATTGAAGAGGCATCATTCCGAGATGTTCAGGTATCAGATTGGAGTTAATGAAAGCATCTTACCTGTTTTCTTTTGCCTGCCAATTTAATTCTTTAAAGAGCTTGTGTTCTTCTTCATTATTACTCTGTAGGAAAGGAAAATGGAACTATTTAATGCCATTGCCAAAATGGATCAAGGGGGAACTGTTGATGGTTTACTTCAGGCAAGTGTGGTTGTAAATGATGTCATGTTATTTCTTCAGATATACACGAATGCTTCTTTTAAAGTATAATATATCAGTTAAATAATTGGCTGATTGCTACAAGTGAGCTGACAGGACAAGCCAAATGTTTAGTATTATGATCTTTCATTTGCGGTGCATCTGGTAACTGTGTGTTCTACCTTTGGTTTCTTACTTCTGTGTGATTAGTAGTTCTTTTAAATAGTCATATGTTCCCCAGTTTAAATTTCTTTTAAATGCTTGAGTTATATTTTTTTCCTCCGCTATCAGTAATTATATTTTATTCAAACTGATTAAATTTTCCTTTTTATTTTTTTCATTGCTATCATCTTTATTCCTCTGTAGGTCTTTAAATAAAATGTGTTTGACCCACGAAAAGTGACTACTGGTCTGGGCAAACGGTTGCTAGCATATCCTTATGTGATGGAAGCTCTATCATAAAGTTAACCATAGCATTTTATCTTTTTCCCAGGTTCGTGTTGACCGCATACGTTCAGATCTTGAAGACCTCGTGAAAGCTCTGAGTGAACGCTGCAAAAAGCATGGTTTGAATATGAGACCGACTGTTCTCCTGGAGCTACCATTTGGTACAGCTAATTTTTCTGAAATTATTTCACAATTGCTGGTTAAATACACCTCATTCATTTTCGCATTTAGGTAGTGACAGAATGGACTTAGTGATAATGCTGTTAGTAACAAGCTGCTTGAAGATCTGTATTCCAACCATTTTTATGTTCTTGTAATATACTATGGAAAGTTGGCTGCAGGATTAAGCACATTTTCCTTCACATGCTTCATTATGCCATTTAGTTGTAGATAGAGAGAAATGATGTAATAGGGATTCTTACCGCCAACTCCAATCATTAAGCATTAGATGAATGATGATGGTGGTGATTATAATGATGATAGCGAAATGGTAATGATGACAACGACGACAGGGATGTTGTGTTTGTGGTTGTTATAGTGATAGGAAAAACCTGGTGACATTTTCAGGAGGTTTTGGTCATTGGGAAGATTAATCAAATTGAACTTTCTCTGCTGATCTTGCATCCTTCAAGTTTGATGTTGGGCTGTTTCTGATTTCTTGCTAAATTAGAGTGCCATGTAGATGAAGAACATACAATAGATGGGGAGAGTGGAAAGGGGGAGAGGGCTAGGGAGAGTGAAAATGAAAGACGGAAAGAAAGGAAACCTGCAGATACAATTTTTGTTCTTGTTCTTTCTGTGGATTAATATCCATTTTCTTGATAATCTCTAATAACTTACCCTTTTGACAGTGGAGTTATCTATTGTGGCTTAATACTGGTTTACCTGCTAAGGCATGCCGACTGTTTGGGTTATTAATTTTCTGGCTTGAGTTATACTTGTATAGTAAACTGCTTGGGTTGCTGTTTAAATTTAAATTTACCAGACGGGCTTTTTCGTGGATGTTATTGTTCTGAATTTTTTGTTTTTATTTTAGTTTTGTTTTTATATTTCTTCATTGGGAATGTGTTAGTGAATTGTGCTGTGCTTTTATGAATTAGGCTGGCAACCGGGAATCCAAGGGGGAGGAGCTGATTGGGATGAAGACTGGGATAAATTTGAGGATGAAGGTATTAGGGAGATCTCTTTTCATTTGCATTTGTCAGCACAATTATGACGGTTTTTTTGTCATTTGGAGTAAAACTTCAGATGGGTAGATACGAACTTCAAAGACAGGCTCAGATTAACTAATGCAGCCCTTAGTTTATGGAAGACAATATATAATCTTTAGAAACTTACTCTAGTTTTCTTAGATCTTTTTAATATGAAGTATAACACTGGTCTTGAGTGGAGGCAGTATGGAAGCCAAATTGGGTCCATGTACATTAGCCTGATGCTTCACAGTCTTCTGGCGAGGATAAGTCAACCTATCATTATGACTTGGCCTTTGATATGAAGCTCGCATACATGGATGGTCTATATACTCTTTGAGTGATTTGAAATTGAAATTCGTTGTTTTTTTTTCAAAGCGAACATCATAAAGATTTCTCTTTTGCTGAAGGATCATATTTACTTGTCAGGATTTGCAATTGTCAAAGAACTTAGTGTTGATGTTCCAACCATTAATGCCCCTAAAAAACCAAAGTCTAATCTTGTCTGGCATGATAAAGCCCCTGTTGATGTTAAGTCCGATAATAGTTCACACCCTAGCTCAACCAAGGACGATATTAAAAAAGAAAGTACAATTGAAGTCTCAGAAGAAAAAAGCACCCTTGGAAGCCCATCTCATGGCAATGGTAAGGACTTTCTGAACACTGATAGAGAAGATGCTACATTTTTTTCTCCTCGTGGTATGGATAATCACAGGTACATGGCTTTCCTTAGCTGGATGTTTATATTAATATAACCAGTCAAATAGTTCATGAACACAAAATGGGACACCAGCGTCTCATAAAGACCTGCAGTTTTTTGATTTTGCAATTTTTTTCAATGGATCACCTTTCAAGTGGTCAAATCCTGCCTCTGGCAGGAATTGTGCGTCTTGTTTTACCTGCCTCTGGCAGCTCTGGTAAAATCGAACCCTAGATGAAATATTGCTTTTCTGTTTTGCGTTTTGAGTGTAAAATGCTATTATTTATGCAGTGACAACGGAACCACTCAGGCCACTTCCTTGGATACCTTTCCTGCTGGTAACTGGCCAAATTTTGATGGCAATGATGATACAGAATCTGTATGGGGTTTCAATTCGAAGGTAAAGCATTTAATTTCTCAACAACAAATATAGCGTGGGTCTTGAAGCTGACAGATATCTTCTTTGTTTTTTCACACAGGAACCTGAAACTGATGGAAGTAAAGATAATACTTTCTTCAGTTCAAATGACCTTGGGCTCAACCCAATAAGAACAAAAGCATCCCCACGTGCGAACAATACTTATCAAACAAGGAATTCTGTATTTGCTGATTCTGTTCCAGGCACTCCTATTTTTAGCTCGAACTCTCCTTCAAGAATGAGCCAAATGTCTGAAGAGCACTCTTTTGACAGTTTTTCGAGATTTGATTCGTTCAACATGCATGACAATGGTTTATTTGCACCCCGAGAAACACTTGCAAGCTTTGATTCGAGACAAAGCTCGAGGGACTTGAGCAGTTTTGCTAGGTTTGATTCAATGCGAAGTTCAAGGGATATAGAAGATTTCAAGTCCTTTGATGATTCTGATCCCTTTGGTTCCATCGGTCCATTCAAATCCCTTGAGAGTGAGACACCTAAATACTTAGATCCATTTGGTTCATCTGGAACGTTCAAATCATTTGATGAAACACCAAAACACTCTGATCCCTTTGGTATGAATAGCCCATTTAAATCTTTTGATGGTGAGACACCAAGACGGATTTCTGATAACTGGAGCGCTTTCTAGTTAATTTTGAGTTCTCTGGCAGTTTTTTGCTTTTTTTTTTTTTGGTTTCTCTGTCTGCCACCTTTTTTTACATCTGTTTCATATGTTGTATTTTTTCTGCTTGTTTGTATCATTCTTATTCTCTACAATGATGGCTTAGCCTATCATACTATTGATTATTCTTTATAGCATGTATTTTTCTAAAATAACTTTATAGTTTATAGCATGTATTGATTGTTACTTTTGAGAGTTGAAAATTCATGGGTGTGGAGAAGATGGTTTGTGGATTTTTCCATTAAGTAGATGTTCGTGCCGTGTAACATTTTTCCTTTGTAACTTGAGGTGAAAATGCATGGATCTTTGAAACCTCAATTATGATTATGACGTGCAACTTTCGCTTACCATTGTGGATTGTATACAACATGGTCTATTGTAATTAACGTCTCTCCAATTGTGTAATGCTTTGTTTAAATGGTAAATATTTGAGGCTGTTGACAAGCACTCTTGTTACTCGCTGCCCTTGAAACCATTTGTTGATTGTTATGGGTGTAGGTTGAGTGAATGCGATGTGAATTGTGAATTATATGTGGTAAGCGAAGGTTTTTTAAGAAGAGTCCTATTAGTCAAACGGATGTGAGAGTCAATCATCTTCTATTGTGTATCTGCTAGAAAAGCTCCGAAGCTTTTGTCAACGCAAGTGCTTTTTTACTTCGCCTTCCTTGTAGGCAGAGCTCTCCCCTTGGGCCCCAATAGACGGCCGGTAAATCTGCTATAGGTGTGTAATGGGGATTGTCGTCATGCCATTGTATCTTGTCAATAACAATAAGCATCTTCCCTTTTGTTTTTGTTTTTTAAACACCGACAGGGAGTGATCAATCCATTTGTCGGGGGAACGGCACCCAGTGAGTGTGAAATATGACATCCATTGAAAATGGAAGATTTTTTTTTTTCTTTGGCCAAGTAACAGATATGGCTGTAAATTCGCGGACATTCTAGCTTGTGATTCTGAAATGTATGAGGCTGGGGGCCAATAAAATGATATCAATCACAAACACAGATATGATATTGTGCTAGCTGCTCCACCATGCTTTGGAAGCAAGAAAACGGACATGGTATGCGATTCACCGCGATGAACAAATAGATCACACTCAGAGGACCCTCCAAAAAAATTAGTAAAGTAGGCCCTTATATTCTGTCTAATCATTATGAATTCTCCAGCTAATCTCCACATGTGTCTCATATCTTGCACTAATAGGCTTAATATCTAATATATTAGTAGCAATAATCAATTTATTATTTTAATCAATTATTTTTTTAAAAATGACTTAGGCATTGTCAGCGTGCAATTGTGCACTTATTTAGCTGAAATTTCATAAGAGAAATAAAGATTGATCACCCATTTATTCAATTATTAAGAAAAAAAGGGCTAAACAAGAATAGTGTTAACATAAAACTATATATTCCTTATTGATGTCGTTTTCATCTTATAGATTTGAAGGAGAAGATCCCAGGAAATGAATAAAATCATCAACCATTTTATTTTATAATAAATCTTTTTATTCCCCATCGTTGAAAATGCCCCGCCATCATATTTTTCTCTTGAATAACTCGCAAAATTCCATCTTTCATGGCTATATAGTCCTTAGTGGCCTTTCATTTAATTCGTTCTTGTCGCACTTGTCTCATTTATGATTTATCTCTATCACTATAGATACAGTGTCGCTCTCATGCTCAATAATTCAATGCACATTTCCTATAATATCCCCACTCCAGAAGTGAACACTAGAAAACAAATAACGGCATACATAAATACTTCGACGTTACAGCCAAGATCACAACGACGCATCACTCAGCCTATCGCAATCTTGGAATGTCATTGCTTTGATTTGCGTCCTCAAAGCGTTTTATTTATTTTATTTTATGTTAAAAATTTTGAGCCAAGCAAAATATCATTATACACACCCTAAATTACCCCAACACTAATGAAACACGGAGATATTCAACTTGCCTTTTTTTTTGGTTTATTTAACTCGTTAATGACTGTCGTTCAATGTTACAACCCCGCCGACCAAACAATTCGTTTTTCTGCTTTAAATTAAGTATATATTAGTTCAACTATCAATATTCAATGTATTTTTTTTTAAAAAAGTATTTTCATATAGCCATTACTACCGGTCTACGAACATGGCCCACAGTAGCGAAGCTACTGTGTGCTTCTTCTCTGCAAGAGTTCTAGCTCGACTCTCTTGTCTCGTCGCAGCCGCTTCTCTTCTCCCTCTCCTTCGTTCTCAAAAGTGTTCCTACTCTACAAGTGGGACTCAGTTTGGAAGCTGCCCAAAAGGCTCTTGCTTCTCATGTGGTGAATACTTTCCTCTGATTCTCACCACCTTTTTTTTTTTTTCTTCCAGTTGCTTGCTTGATTCCTCCATGACATGTTGTGATGACCCGTCATTCCCACTCCAGGTAGGAGAAGAATATGATAACGTTGTTCCCACGCCAGGGGAGGTAGACTATGTTCTTTGGTATGTTCTTGTAGATATCTATGTCTTCTATTTCCGTTCTTGAACCAGAAGCAAAAAAATTTGGATTTGTCGATTCGTAGGGGACTGTTTTTATTGGAAGTTATGTATGGGCTATGTGGCTTGTGAGCTTTGTTAGAGATGTGGGTTGCCTTCCAATTGCTTGAGTTGTTTGTGTTTTGAAACGTACATGTGGATCGGGAGCTGAATCCGAATAATGGAGATTGCTTCGGCTGTTGTGCTGTTGGTTGTCTGGTTTGGTGTTTTTTTAAATGGGGTGACTGGGGGGGATCCATCTAGACCGGCCACTGTTCATATTGGAGCTATGTATAACTTCGACTCGACCATTGGAAAAGCTGCCAAAGTGGCCATTGAGGCAGCTGTTGAGGATGTGAACGCCAGTCCGAACATTTTGAAGAGCACTACACTCCTTATCGATCAGAGGGACACTAACTATAGCGGGTTTCTTGGCATTGTTGAAGGTTAGCATTCAAATCCTCTCTCTCTCTCTCTCTCTCTCTCTCTCTCTCTCTCTTTCTCTCTCTCTTTTTCTATGGTTTGCCTGTATATGACATTAATTAAAAGATGTGCCAAACTTTGATTCTTCGCTCGTTATAATGTGGGATTATTGCTGTTATTTTGAGTAGCTTATCTTTTTTTGTGTGTCTCAACTAATAACAGCTTTGCAGTTTATGGAGACGGATATTGTGGCAGTAATTGGTCCACAATCGTCTGTTATTGCACATGTTATCTCGCATATAGCCAATGAACTCCGAGTCCCTCTTGTATCGTTTGCAGCTACAGATCCAAGCTTGAGTTCCCTTCAATATCCATACTTTGTAAGGACAACTCATAGTGATTTGTTTCAGATGGCTGCAATTGCTGAGATAGTTGACTACTACCGTTGGAAGCAAGTGATAGCAATCTTTGTTGATGATGACTATGGAAGAAACGGAGTGGCTGCATTAGGTGATAAACTAGCTGAGAGAAGGTGTAAAATCTCTTACAAGGCTGGAATTCCTCCAGGCCTTGGTGCCAATGTAAATAACATTCAAGATATGTTAATCAAGGTGGCACTAATGGAGCCTAGAATCGTTGTCTTACATACGAGTCCTGATACAGGGCTCATGGTTTTATCTGTAGCAAAGCATATTGGAATGATGGATAATGGCTATGTATGGATCGCCACAGATTGGCTGTCATCATATTTAGATTCTGCTGGTGTTCTCGCTCTTAAGAATATTGATGTAATGCAGGGAATTCTTGCTTTGTGCCAACATTCAGCAGATTCTACTAGCAAAACTGCTTTTGTTTCGAGGTGGAGTAAGCTAAGCCAAAGTAAGGGGGTTAAGTCTTTTGGTTTGAACTCTTATGGGCTATATGCATATGATAGTGTGTGGGCAGTTGCTTATGCAATTGATAAATACTTTGAAGAAGGTGGAAAGATGACATTTTCCAACGACTCCCGGCTACTGCAGCTTCAGGGTGGGAACTTGCACCTCGAAGCTATGAGCATCTTTGATGGAGGGAAGCACTTACTAAGGAATATTAGACAGATTGATTTCACTGGTTTAACTGGCCAAATTCGTTTTGATTCAGATAATAATCTCGTTCGTCCTTCATATGATCTTATCAATGTCGTTGGAACGGGGCATAGGACTATTGGTTACTGGTCTAATTATTCTGGTCTGTCAACTGCGCTTCCTGAAAGTTTATATGATAAACCTCCTAATCATTCAACTGAAACACAGAAGCTTCATCCCGTCATTTGGCCTGGAGAAACTACTACTACTCCTCGTGGTTGGGTTTTTCCCAACAATGGCAAGGAACTGAGGATTGGATTTCCAAGGAGGGCTAGCTACAAAGAATTTGTGTATCAAGTTAGAGGTAGTGATACAGTGAAAGGATTTTGTATTGATGTTTTCACAGCTGCTGTAAACTTGTTGCCATATGCCGTGCCTGTTCGATTTGTCCCATTTGGAGATGGAAAAAGAAATCCAAATTATGCAGAGCTTACGCGCAAAGTTGCTTACAATGTGAGTTTTTGCCTTTCATATGGAGTTTCCCTTGAACACTTGTACATACTAGATTGGTTATAATGATCCTAGTTCATTTGTTTCTTTAGGAGCTTGATGGTGCTGTGGGCGACATTGCAATTGTAACTAACCGAACCAGGATTGTAGATTTTACTCAGCCATTTATTGAGTCTGGCCTTGTCATTGTAGCTCCAGTTAAGAAACTGAACTCCAATGCGTGGTCCTTTCTGCGGCCATTTACTGTTGAGATGTGGGGTGTCACGGCTGCATTCTTCCTAGTGGTTGGAGTGGTAGTTTGGATTTTGGAGCACAGGTTTAATGATGAATTCCGTGGGCCGCCAAGGAAGCAAATTGTCACTGTTCTATGGTAAGAATTTGCAAGATAAAATGCTCACATTCATCCATACTGCTTGCATCTTTTATGACATGGATGAGAATTTTCAAATTTGAAGACATCAAATTTTCATTCATATATATGGCTTTAATGAAGTTTTGGGAAATTTTGCTTTGGAAAAACCTCTATTTTTGAACAAACTCAACGAAAATGGGACGTCCCTTTTATTTTCTCTGATTCACCTGTTTCTTTTGTGTTGTTGTTCTGCAGGTTCAGCTTTTCTACTGCCTTCTTTGCCCACAGTAAGATATCGTAAACCTCATTGTTATTAGTCAGTATAAATTTGATTATCTATCTGTAACTAAGTTGGTAATAATTTTATAACAGTAGTTTTTTTTTTGTTTATAGACATAAACTTCAGCTTAAATAAATCTATAAAACAATATGCTCTTCTTTAAAATTATTTATTTAGCGTTCAACATGTGTATGAGCTCTCAGTACTACATGAACATTAATAATCATCAACTGTTTTGTTTCATCCTGTCTCTTTTAGGAGAAAGCACAGTGAGTACCCTTGGTCGAATAGTGCTGCTCATATGGTTATTTGTGGTCATGATAATTCAATCTAGCTACACAGCTAGCCTTACTTCCATCCTCACTGTTCAACAGCTCTCTTCCCCCATCAAGGGGATTGATAGCTTGAAAGCAAGTAGTGGTCCAATTGGATATCAGGTAGGTTCTTTCGCCGAAAACTATCTGATAGAGGAAATTGGCATTCCCAAGTCTAGATTAAAGTCTCTTGGATCACCAGAAGAATATGCCGAAGCTCTTAGCCGGGGACCTGATGATGGAGGTGTTGCTGCAGTAGTAGATGAGCTGCCCTACGTGCAACTCTTCCTCTCAACTCAATGTAAATTCACAATCGTTGGTCAGGAGTTCACTAAAAGTGGATGGGGTTTTGTAAGTATATCCAACGTGGAAGCTGATCAACATTTGAATTTCTTCAGATCTATTTATTTGATATTACTTTTTAAGCCTTTGGAAATGAATTATGTGGTGGGTCATTGAGCAAATAGCGTTTGGTGGCCTCTTCTTGTTCCAGTTTGTCATTGCAAATTGGTTGATTACTTTGTTAACATCTATTAGTTTGTCTATTTACTCTTGTTTTCTTATTGACTTCAGGCATTTCCTCGAGACTCACCGCTAGCAGTGGACCTCTCAACAGCCATCTTGCAACTGTCAGAAAATGGGGAGTTGCAGAGGATCCATGAGAAGTGGTTGAAGACGAATGCTTGCTCTCAGAACCAGGAGCTAGATGCTAATCAGCTACACCTCAAAAGTTTTTGGGGCCTTTTTCTGATATGTGGAATAGCTTGCTTTCTTGCTCTCCTGATCTACTTCATCCTTGTGCTTCGCCAATTCAATCACCGATGGCGGGAAGAAGGTGAATTGTCAAGCCACGGTGGTGGTAGTACATCTAGTCGTATTCAGACTTTCCTAAAAATTGCTGACGAAAAACAGGAATCCAAGAGCTTGTCCAAAAAAAAATCAAAGGATGCATCGCTCAATGGAAATATCAATTATGCAGGGACTTCATCAGCTTAGAATGAGGAAATTTCTTTAGTCATTTCCCCTTGGAAATTAAGTGATGATCAGCTAGATTCATGTCCATTTTGTCGATTTTTACAGGGAGCATAGGCCATCTCGAAGCATGCATAGTCTTCTTCTTAATAATGTAAGATCAAGCAAATTAAATATATCTTTATATGCAAAGAGTAACAGAGAAGGTAACAAAATTTATATGTAAGGCTTCTTTTCATGGTGATAAAATTAAAAAAAGACATCAGAGTAATTTGTTCAATGTAAGGTGGTGAGAAGCAAAGTAGTCAATTCTGCCATGTGAAGTCGCCAATTCAGTCATTTATCTACGCAAATATTCAGATTCAAATACCGTACTTGTGGATCAAAAATGATGGTCTGAATACTATTATTTGCACAGCCAGTTTATGTTCATCACATTGGTGGTCTCAATGTTTCCAATCCAATCAATCGAGAAAGAAAAAGAAAATGGTGAACTTGATTGATTAAGCTTCATAAACTTTGCATTCCTCCGTTGATGGATTTGTCTGGCAGAAATCTTCCAATGGGTCTCCGGTGCCTTGTGCCGACACGCCAGGCCACTTGCTAGCAACCAGATGAGCCAAGTCCACCACTCGTTGGCTACAAACAGACCACCAAATATGACCACTCTCACCCAGATCATATAAAGTATAGTTTATCATCTTCATAGCTTTGTGTATCACAGAAGCAATATGACAAACAAACTACACTAAATCTCACCTGTAGCCCCACTCATTGTCATACCAAGCGACCACCTTCACCATGTCGTCGCCCATGACCATTGTGAGGGAAGAGTCAATGGTGGAGGAGACGTCGGAGCAGCGGAAGTCGACGGAGACAAGCGGTGCATCGCAGACGTCGAGGATGCCCTTGAGGGGGCCGTCGGCGGCCTTCCTAAAGGCTGCATTGACGTCCTCGGCCGTTATGCCCTTCTTCTCCACGTTGACAACAAGGTCCACCACGGACACATTGGGAGTGGGCACCCGGAGTGCAATGCCATTGAGCTTCCCCTTTAGCTGGGGAAGCACAAGAGCCACTGCTTTGGCTGCTCCTGTGCTGGTCGGTACTATATTCAATGCGGCTGCTCTGGCTCTCCTCAAGTCACGGTGCGATGCATCCAGTAGTCTCTGTTTTTTTTTTTTTTTTTTTTGCATGGCATGAAATCATATAGTTAGAACGTATATATATGATTTTAGTTAGATTATAAGATGTGTATTAGGAAAAAAATCAGAAGGTATAAGATGCTCTGTATATATTGAAGATCGCATTCAAATATGTGGATGTAGGTATGACACTCAAATTGTTAAATTATAAACATGTGTTGCAGTACCTGGTCACCAGTATAGGAGTGAGTGGTTGTCATGGTTCCCTTAACAATTCCTGCACTCATCATCATTAGAGTAAATCGTTGACATATGTCAAATTAGATAGTATATGATTAATACATTTCATGCTAGATCACATCTTATACGCAATACACTTGCTTACCAAACTCCTCGTCCATCACCTTGACAAAAGGTGCCAGGCAGTTTGTTGTGCAGGAGGCATTGCTGCCATATAAACACCAAAAATTAATCAATCACAAAAACGATATCAGAAGGGAAACTATGATATATAACTTTACCTAACAATGTTGGAGACTTCATGGTAGTAGTCCCCTTCGTTCACACCCAAAACATATGTAGGAATGTCAGCCCCTTTGGCCGGAGCTGTGATGATAACCTTCTTAGCACCGGCCTGGATATGCTTCCCTGCACCAGGACCATCAACAAACACTCCAGTTCCCTATCAATCAAACATAACCATATAGCTTATTAATAGTGAAATTTTAATCCAGATAATGCTATCTGTTATTTGGATTAAACCATACCTCAATGACAATGTCAATACCAAGCTCAGCCCATGGAAGCTTCAGGGGGTCGCGGCTAGAGACAACCTTCACTGGTTTGCCGTCGACAGAGATTGTTTCATTGTCCACAATCTTCACGTTGGCCTTGAACGTTCCCAGCATTGAATCATATTTAAGGAGGTGAGAAGCCTGCCATCAAATCCGATATTCATCATCTATGGTCATGGTGTATAGATAGTTACACCGGAAACAGAGTGTGCTAAAGAATTGGAATTACATTTTTGACGCCACCACTGTCATTGACGACAATAACGTCGAGTGGGGAGCCCTTGCGGCCGTGCCAACACCGGAGGAAGTTGCGACCAATACGCCCAAAACCATTGATTGCAACCTTCAACTTGGCCACGGTCTCTCCTTTAACAGGGGTGGATTCTCCCACCTTAGATCATCATATGGCCAAATAAGTTTCAATGATCCAAAAATCTCAAAATTGTACAGCTAATAGCTGACGAACGGTGCATAGATTTGAGAGGACTACCTTGGGAGTGAGTTGGGCACCTACAACATCAAAAAAAGAAGCTTCCCTGGCGCCTTTAGCATAAGTCACGCATGAGCTAGACCTCAGCCCAGAAAACTCGCCCACATCGAACTTCTACAAATAGAGCAAAACAGATCAAAGGATATCGATTACTACTCACAGAAGTCTAACAAGTGAACACAAATCAATTCTAGCTAGTCAAGTTTACTAGAGAGGACAAGGAATTAAGAGTAAGCACCTTGGAGAAGCATGAAGTTGGGTAGGAGTGAGAACTCTTGGAAGGCAGCCTAGTGCTGGCTGGGATCCTTGAGGAGGCGAGAGCTGCATGAGTGGCCATGGCTGCGACTAGACCAAAATGAGGCTGGCACTGATACTGATATGTGTGTATATATAATATGAAGATCAGCTCTATGGTTTACTGGTGGTATGAATGGTGAGGCTTGTGAGCAGGAAACCAGTGGTTGAAGTTGGAGGTGAAGGTGAGTGGTTGTGCGGTGAGCAAATGAGCAATGCAACGAGATAAGGAGGGCTGGCCTGTGGTCAGATTTCAGAAGCAAGAAGAGAGGTGCTTAGATTTTTTTTTTCTTTTTTCTCCCTCTCCCGGTTTGTGGGTAACTTAATATGTCAGACTACGTGGATATGTGTTATTGCAAAGCAAATATAACATGGTTTTTTTATACACTTTTTGAGACAATAAATAAATTATATTATACTTACATTTTACCCTTAAGTTTTCCATTCACACTCTGAAATAAGGATTAGGTGGTAGTTATTAGAAAATTTAACTTAAAGTAGTCATATAAACATGCAGTGATTTTTTATAATACAAATTATTTTCAAGTTACAAAATATATAATAAAAATTCAAGAAGGTAGGAAAATAACTATTTAATATTTATTTAAATCACATGTTTTAATCATAATTACAAAAATTGAAATCGAATGTCGAATCGGATCAAAAGTGAGTCATTTAATTGGACTCATTTATTAAAAAAAATCGGTTTACTTGAATCAGCCCAGGTTATTAATTATAGAATATCTTATTTTAATGTTACAGTGTATATTATATTTTATAGTATTTTTATATTTTATATATATATTTTTAAACTATTTAGAGTTAGTTATTATTTTTTACTCGAGTCAAAGTCAAGTCAACTTTTAGTTACCAAAATATCACCAATCATTTCCCCTCCTCAATTCTCTCTCTTGGTTCACGAGTGTCGCCAATGCCGCCCAACCGTGGTTTTAATCACCACGAGGCTATATCCTCTATACATAAACACTCACTCACACACACACACATACACACACACACACTCTCTCTCTATATATAAATATAAATAAATAAATATATATATTGTTCGGGCGCGGGATCGTTCACCCCTGCGGACTGCGTTTTTGCGTGATTCGATCCGGGTTTGAAGGGTTCGGTGGGATCGAGGCGCCCTTCCGCGCAAAGAGATAGTGCGATAAAATAAAATAATGTAAATGATGTCAAAAGCACCAGATGACACACAGGAAATTTTTTACGTGGTTCGTTACGGTTCAATTTGAATCCCTAAGTCAATCCACTGTGAGATTAGTGCTCACAATCCACTATTTCTCCTTTAATTTTACAAGTTACACAAAACAGTGAATTTTTGCCTCCTCAAAATAAAATTGCCTTTGAGATGCTTGATTCCAATGTCATGGTTTGTCCCTTTCTACTCTTTAAATCCTTAAAACAACCCTATCAATGTGTCCGGAGCATCCAAAAAATGGTGGGGTAGCAAAATTTGCCTCGATCCAAAGTGTAGAAGGTCTTCAAATTATTTCCGAATCCTTAATGGATTGAACCGGACCACTCGGGTTGGTTCAAACCAAATAAATGCTGGACCAGGCTGGGTGGCGTGCGCATGATCCTTTTTCTCTCTGCACGCGCCTGTCTGCGGGTGGTGTACGGTGCACCAATTCCAATCCGGGTAGCAAATGGGTCTCGGACGTGGTCTTGGTCTAGGCCTGTTCGCGGGTCTAATCAATTAGTGGCAGATGGATATGGCACGGTCTGGCAGGACAAGCGGACTCGGTCAAATAATTAGGCACAACAGACCCGCTTAGGCGTGAAACAGGAAACTTTGGCGTCGTCTTTTCTGGCGACGGCGACAACTGAATCAGG
>JAVDBV010049566.1:0-21480 GCA_032619315.1 Piper longum
CAACGAAGCAGGCGAGGCAGTTGGCGAGGGAGAGGTACTCCCGGCATTGGAAGAAGGCGTGGAGGGGCTGGTGGGAGCTGCAGGCGTGGGAGGAAGCGTTGAGGGAGGAAGAGAGAGCGGAGAGGATGTTGGGTAAGTTGGTGGCTTTGAGGGCGGCGTAGTAGGAGGACGGGTGTTGGCCAAGGTCTGCCTGCAGAACGTCACCACAAGGTTCGTTTGAGGGTCGGCCATGGCCATGAGTGGAAGACGGTCGATGAAGCACGGCCTTGCGCTGGCCATGCAGACTAAAAGAGCAATTTTGTGTACTTGGTAAGCTGGTGTGCGATTAAAATTGATAAGGATTCTAAGAAAATTTGTTCACAACTATCTTTTGTCTCAATAAGAATCAGGTGAATATGAAATTAAAACAGGAATCCCAAGAAGCGAGGTATGTTTGTCAATTATATATTGTTTGCATAAAATGTACCTACTTTGGTCCTTCGGCTATTCCGATCCAGCAGTGATGAAGAAAACGAGGCAGTCGGCCGATGAGAGGTATTCCCGGCATTGGGAAGAGGTAGAAGACCAGCACGTAGGAGCTGGTCTGGGCAGAGACGATGAGGAAGGTGCAGCCAAGCTTAAAAATGGAACAATATTGATGAACAAGAAGTGCAAGGGGTTAAACTCTGGCCCTGATCTTTACGTCTGTTCAAAGAAATCCATGAACTGGAACTTGCTTTAATTATAGCCAGGCTTGTACAAGAATCTGGTTTTGCAATAATGACATTACTGCAACTAAGAGTCAAAAAATTGTATATAATCTGTAAAAAAAAAAATTTAAATATATTTGATGGATAGACTAGTTCATCAAGAAGTCGGTTCGATGAAACGCGAGCAATATTCGGTTAGTAGAGCGATAATTTGGCCATGCACGCTTGGTTTAGTTGGTTGTTTCTAAGGGAGCAAAATTTTTTTATAGCCTATGTTTTATGGGCATGGTGTGTTGGATGTTGAATAGATATATGTATATAATTGTGTCATATGTTGTTATTATTAAGGTTTAAACTTAAATTAAATTGATCTATTAAAGTTAAAATTAATGAGTCATTAATATTTAAAAATAAATATGTGGAGATATCATATATTTAAAATAAGTATAACTAAATAAGTGTAAATATCGATTTTTGTAATCTTTAATTTATAATAGGTTAAATTAAATTATGAAAAATAAAGATAAATACGGTTATAAATATAAATATAGTTATGGTCCTAAATTCTCACAAGTATCCCATCATTTAAAAACTCTGGCTTTAAAGAACTAGTACAGAATTTGAAAGATTAAAACTTCAAGAAATAAAAAATAATATTATTTTCATATATTTAGTTACGTTTTTGTTATTTAATTTTATTTATTTGATAATTAAATATAAAAAATAATAAAAATTTTAATTTTAAATTTATAAATAAATTTTTAACACGGTGGGCTTGAAGAACCGTGATAATCGTTGTTTTGGTATAAAAATACCTTCTACCATAATATAAGAGTTAAAAGATGATCCAAAATAAATTGTGGACAAACTTAGGCCACAAAGAATAACTTGGCACCTTAAAGTGAATCCCAACGCTCTAGTGTTAGGATGCAGAGCCCTCAAACGATCGAGCATTGGCCAAGTGGTGAAGAAAAAAACTTTGGTCAAGACCTCAGATTTTGAGTGTTGGCAGCCTGAAATCGATTTGTTTTATATTCTTATAAATTTTGGAAGGCTCCACTTAAAATATTAGGTAGAACATTTATAAACTTGATTAGGATTTTTTAAGAAATAAAATGGAAGAAGAGAAAACTTTGAATGATTGGGCAACAACACGAAAGATGAGAATGAATGATGAAAAAATTAGATCAGAATAAGAAAACACTTTCCCAAAAAGAGTTTTTCTTTATTCAAATTTTTTTTTTGTAATTAAACGACGTTTTTTATATCACATGAATTTCTTGAGTTTAATCTAATATTTTATGAAATAATTTTTTTCTATGATTTTCAATGACATATAGTATATGGATTAATAAAGGTAATTAATTTTTTATATGATTGTATTTTTTGATCATCTGTTTTATTTTGTTCCTGATACTATTATTGGACTGGTCATCTATTGTTAGATCTAGAGATTTAAATTTGTCTAGAAATAAAAAAAAATTAAATTTGTCATTTAATAAAATAGTCTTTTTTCATATATTTTTTTATGATTTACGTGTGAGATAGAAATATACTCGTATGTCTTGAGTAATTATTAAGCGTAAAAATTAAAGTATCCTTTTATATACATAATTTCGTATAAATATAAAAGTTGAGTGCATGTGATAAGTTTATGATTAATTGAGAGATTGTATAATTAATTTTTATGATTAATGATCTAAAAATATAATTTATAGGTAAAAGTTATAATTTTAATTGTATAAATCAGTATGTGAAATTAAAAATTCTAAGTTTATCGTCTTGAAGTTAATATTTAACTTGAATATTGCATGATTAGTTTAGTCTTAATTCGTAATTTGATCACTCTTTGAATTCATTTTTATTTAAATGTTATTAATTAAATTATTTTGATAATTGAGAATTTTTAGTTTTAATTCCTCGTGAAATGATATTTTTTATCACTTTTATTAGTTGATTTGGCATGTGCATTTACCTTACAATTTTCATATCAGACAATGTGTTAAACATCATCACGATTTGTTTTTGATTTAGTAAATAATTTGTTTCGAACTCACCAAAAAGGGGAAAAAACATACAAGAAAGAGATATAGTCAAAATTAAAAGAAGAACAAGAACTTCAAAAGAGCTTGAACAGTTACATCCAAAAGCTCAAAACCAAATAATAATGATTAATAATGTTGAGTAAAAAGTAAGAAACCAACTAATCTCTTCATAAAGGAATTAATTTTGTGGAGCATGTGGCATTTTTTGGAGGATAAGCTTCCAAATATATTTACTATAAGAACACTCGAAGAATAAATATTCTCTAAATTCAAGGCAAGTCTCACAAAAAGAGCATTTATTCACAATATAAAGATCTTTCTTTTGGAAATTGTACAAAGTTAAGACCTTATTTGGCATGACCAACCAAGCAATGAATGCATGCCAATTTGTTTGATACATGGATCATACATGAGGGTGTTATGACACTCTAAAAGAAGGATGCCTTAAGAAGTTCCAACAACTCTTAAAAGAAAAATTTCCCATCAATTATAACCAACCAATACCATCCTCTACATTTGACAACAAGGGGATATTGTCGTTTAAAATGTTTAGGGTTTTTTCAGTGCTGGTAGTGTCAGATATAAGAGCTTAAGAATCATTGATGATAGATTGTGTAATAATGTGGTACGTATTCCTTTGGGGATTTGTAATGGTTCTATTACTAAATCTTTGGATGAGGGGGCAGTGGTTAAGCCAATGATCAAACCAAGTGAATGTGTTCATGTCATTGTCAATTCTATAGAAGCAACAATGGACTGGTTTTTATCTTAGAGAAATGATATTATTCCAAGCACGAGATTCACAATTTGTACATACAGTCTAAATAGATCCTTCATGTATATAAACTTCATGAATCAACTTCACCCACAAACTATTTATATTTATCAGCACATGCTAAAAGAGTTTTGTCAAGCCATCTTTGTTGAACTCAGAAATTTCTCGGAGATTTCAAATACGTTCCCAACTAACATTATGAAAATCACTACTATTAGATTTCTTTCTCCACAAGAATGATATGGACAACTTAATAATGAGCTTTGAAACACACTTAGGAAGCTTTAAAGTGGAAGTCCAATAATGAAACATGTCATTCAAGACTGATTTTAAGAGTTAAAGGCGGTCGGTATAAGATAGTAAACTTGATTTCTACCCTTGAATCTTTGTTCTGATTTTTTCAATGAGACAGATACACATAGAATAAGAAAGTCTATTTCTATGTGAGTCAACAACCTCAAGAACATTATTTCTTAAAATGAGGTGACCGTAAAGTGAAAAAATAGAGAATTTTTATCACCTTCCCGCTACCAATTTACTCTATATTTGTCTCTAGAATTTTTCTTCTATGTGTGTCTTGGAATAATTTGAGAGAAACCAATTTTTCATTCTCAAGCAAGGAAGTATTTGTGGGATCCATGGAAATCATTTATTGGGGAGGGCACTACTCAATCTCACATTTACTCTGCCAAAAACCTCATTATTCCAAGTTTTTAGGGCAGCCTTAACAACTTGAAATTTTTTTAAATATAATAAATTGAAGATTTCTAACAATGCTAAGAGGTCCATGTAAGTTGAACAATAGTATTGATTGAGTCATTCTAAACCACATAGTGAAGAAGCGGAATGACTTAGGACCAAAGAGACTAGGGTCATCAAGCTTGAAGAGAATGAGAGAATGATTGGAGTACCCAGGAAGAAGGCAATTGATACATCCATCGGAAAATTTCAACATCCAAAGATTATTGCAAAGGTCTATGCCAAGTTTCCTGTAAACAATAGTGTCATCAATATGGTTGTTACTCTAAATAAAATTTGAATTGCATAAAATATTAATGAGGTCCATTGAGAAAATGAAATTATTGAATTATTTAAGATGCTAGTGAGGAGCATTGACACCACCCAAATGCTTGTTGTTGCTTTTAATAAAATTAAAATCATCCATGAGGAGCCAAGGAAGCTAAATAGAGGATTTGATACTAGTAAGATTTTGTCATAGCTCTTGCCTATGTTGGTATGAGTTCCATGCATATACCACGATGATATAGAATTCAAAGCCATCCCTAAAATTTAGCCCACAAGACTGAATAAATTGATCATTTTCTTGTAGCTTGAAGAGTTTAAGAATTGCAGGATTCCATAAATATCAAAATGCGACCAACAAGGTCAAAAGAATAGTTATGCTTAATTTGACATCTTCTAATAAAACTTATTTGGAGTTTGTAAAAAAAATTATTTTAATTTTAGCCTCACATATTCTAAAGAGGGACATATTTTTATGAATTGCTAGATTGGAGACATCCAAACTCTTAGCTTGATGGGAAAAACCTCGAGCATTCCAAGCCTATAAGCTAGTCATTGAGACTGAGGGTGCTTGTCCCCTTTATTATATTTACAATTGCCTTGGATTTTATAACTCGACTTGACTTTCTAAGACTTTTAGAATAAACTTTCAACTCTTGAGGGGGAACTTTTATGAGTTCGAGCTGATTTGTTTTGAACCACCACATTCTAAATATTTTGGTTTTCATGACAAAGAAGAGGAGCCAAAGCCTCTTGTGAAGGGTTGTTGGGTTTAATGGATATTTGAACATCTGTTTGTGAATGTGGAGGGGTGTGGTGGATGGGTGAAAAGGAAGGGCCTAGTGTGTCTTTACTTGGCTCAGTGACAAAATTAGAGGGGCCAAATAGAGAAGCCTATAGTGGAGGAGGACCATTCCAAGGAACATTTGAAGTTTGAACAACTTGGCAATCTATGGATATGTAGCAGGATGAGTCAACATGATCCAAACAACCACATTTAGAATAAATCTTAGATTGTTATTCATAATCAACTTTTTGGTTAAAGGAGGATGCATCATCTATCATCAATACAATGGATGTAGGGAAATTAAAAGTATGATCAATTTTGACATATACCTGGGTAAAAGCTAGTTAGGTTCTATTCATTGTTAGTATTGAAAAATTTTCATCTCCAAAATATTGAATTGGGAGTTTAGAGAACCTAATCCAAATTGAGACTCATTTTCAACAATTCACAAGTTGGACGTATATTGGGGTGACAATTTTGGAGAATAAAATGTTTGCCGCCAATAATATATGATGAGTGAAGAATACTTTAACAATCCTTTTCAAATGAGAATTTGAATTAGAAACCACTATGAAGATTGCATTTCAAATGATCTTGAAAGTTTTCACAATTTCATAAGTATGGTTTGAAACTACACAAAGGGCAACACAAAGGGTGTTTGCCCGTGACATAGCCTAGAAGAGTTTTTCCATCGTTAGCTTTATTTATCAAGTATGATTTCAAGGATAGCAATAGACATTTTCCCCTTCAAGTCAGGCTTGGAAGTTTGAAGAGGAAGAGAGGTCTTAATAGGTGAAAAGTTAGTCATGAAGAGTTGTTTGGGGGAGTCAAAACCATGATGGGGGTAAGCAGACAAAGATAAGACAATTAGAGAGACATGGAGGGGGAAGGTCTGGGTGGGGGGGCAGGGTGAGGAGGATGGCGGGTGGCGAGGGGGAGGAGCAAGCATCGTCACGACTTGCATATAATAGATATTGTTGTATGCTAAAATTTATGCAGTAACTAACATTTAAGAGAATTGACGTTGCAATGCAATGTTTCCCTTAACAAGTCAAGCTTCAGAGACTTGTTCTGGATGCATAATGCATTGCTTACTATAGCTGTCGTTGAGAAATATTAAAAAAATTATGGCAAGCACATTTCTTCAAGACCCATTTTGAGGATGAATCATGAAATTTCTTGTTACGATGGAACAGACACTCAGAAAAATGGAAGCATTCGTAGTACCAGATCTATACAAAACAGATCACCAAACCCACAAAATATAAAAACAATTATAAAGCAACAGTCTCATCAGAGCATGCATGATTAGCACCAGCAACATTAAAAAAGAGGATGCTGGAATATCTCAAGTAAGATCGTCTTCTTCCTGTTCTTTCTCTTTCAGCGAGTTTTTAGCCCTTAACAATAGTGTGGTTTTCCAAGGATCCTGTTTATAGGAAACAAGATATTAGAGAAGCTCTCTTCACGAAAGAACAAATGAAGTATGCGTGTCTTCATGACAAAATGATAGGCATGTTTGATTGGTAAGAAGTCAAGTCCATTCATGTCACACAAGAGTTATAATTGTTACTAACAACTCGAAACTTTGGAGACAATAAATTGCAAAACTCAGAAGCAAGGAAAAGTAATTTCATAGTTATTGTCCATTCAAATCAGCACACAAAGTTCAACATGCATAGGATTTCTTCTTCCACCTGACACCCAAAGGGTGACAAGGACATGGAACCTAATTAAAACTAGGATCCATGTAATTACCGATTACAAATAGCAAATTTCGAAAGGCTGGATGACCTTCCTCATGCCAACCCCTCCTCTTTTATCTGGGCATGGGGCCAGCTATGCAATATCATTAGTGGAGTTGAACATGCATAGGATTTAAAATCCATAAAATGTTTGCAATATATGCCAAAGATTTCAGCCCAACAGCAATATTATACCTAGTAATCTAGAATATTTTGGCTCTAAGTGTGAACAGAACTACACAAATGTGCACAATATCTTTACACTAAGCAATGTACGAGGAAGTTAGTGCAAGAATTAAATCATGTTTATCATATCTAACTTAAAGTGCTAATAATGGGTAGACTCTACATAACTGAATTGAGCATTCAAAGCAAAAACCTTATGCTACCCTCAAGAAGGCATAATCTATGTAGAATATGAATGAGTTTTTATTTCTTACTCCAAAAAATTTTAATTAATAGTTGCAGGTAGTAAATTGATATCTCATTTTACGGCAAAACCATTTTATCAAATTGTTTCATAATTAATTTGAATAATTGGATCATTCCACTAAACTTCTAAATACTGACGCAGGACAGATTGGAATGATATTTTTCTTTAGCGGGTTTCTAATAAATTAGACAGTTTGGTTATTTTTACAGAATTCTATATATTTTTTATATTTTTCTCTTGTAATTTTCGTCATTTTTATTTGGGATTTTTGGTAGGCCATATATATGAGTCTTCCACCGTTGCAAGTTATGGTTTTTGATGAATGAAAATCATGAGGCATTAATGGATACCAAATTTTATCTCCTAACCTTCTAAATTTCTTCACGAATTATCGATTCTATCTCCTCCAACCTCTCAATTTGTTGGGTTTTCCTTTCTTCCCACCCTTACTTCTATCGTTATTTCTATCTAGTTCTATTTCCCTTCAAATTCCATTTCCTTCGCCATCAAATACACACTCAGAAGTTCAATGAAATCCTAAATTCTTTCTAACTTTGACAGCATTAGCAAAAATTCAACCAATTATAAGAGATCTAGCGTTCAATTTGTTATTTCAGCTAAGAAGAGGAGCAGTGACAAACCAGCCTAGTCATGCTGTCAAACTCTTTCACGACATCAGTGAACTTAGTGACATCCTCCTCGTCTATTGCAGCTGCCAAATCCTGTCAAAATTACAAACCATCAGCAACTAATCGAGCAACAAAAGAACAAAAAAACTGACAGTTGGCAGATAAAAACAAAACCAACAAGAAAAAATAAAGAATGAATTGCAACTTACAGAGAGAAATTTAAACTCCCGGCTACCTGAAAAAGTTGGATCAAGATCCTGCACTCATGCTAAAGGATTAGTATATTCAGAGAACAAAAACACTTAAAAATCACACCACCACATCCAATCTCATAGCACCTGATATCGCTCTAACATGTTTGTTATCGCCACAACATCACCTCTGCAAAGCTGGCAAAGTCCAGCATTTAAAAGAATTCCTTTAACACTGTATTTCAGTAGACTATTGTTCACGGAGTGCTTCGCAATCTCTTCAAAAATCTCCGTTGCTTTGGGATATCTGGAAAAACCAAGACAACATTTAGTTTAATGTACAGCATGCAATCCAGCTATTATTGAACGAAGAAAGCCCCATCCAGCATGGAAACAATGCATCAGGGTACTATTATGTCTTTATTTAGTATCCTAACACATTGAAGATTTCTCCATTCAAGTTGAGCAGCAAAATGAGCAAACAATCAGCTTGCATAGCCAAGCGGAAGATTAGCAGACATTGGAAAACTTGAGCATCATTTTTATAACTTCCTCAACTTGAATAACATAATAACTGAACATGCTTTAAATCCAACGCGCTAAAACAATTCCTAAAGAAAGCAACCATGGCCACAATTAGAAGATCAAGCCCTCACTGTTCAAGTTGAGCGGAAAACTGCGCAACCTTCTGCTTGCATTGGTTGGCATTACTATTTGATTCCTCACTCTGAAAAAGATCAGCTGCGCGCTCAAGGAAAACAATGGCCTGCTCAAAATTTGACTCCTGCTCATACAACTCTCCGATTTCCTGCAGTGCACCATTGCAAGCTTTAATTGTTGGAACAAGCAGCATCTAGCATTGTTTCCCATTTTCACATCACCACCATTTTCTCCCCCAGAAATAAATCCCCCTCCCACACAACACAAAAAACTTACAGACCTTGCAGTATCTGGCACCCATGCTTAACCTGCCTATTTCCAAGTATAAATCCACAGCTTTGCTCAAGCACGATACAGCCTCTGAAAACAGAACACACATCATATGATAAAAAACAAGTAAACTTCTTCGGATACACATGAATATACAAAGAATCCTTTCAATTACCCTGGGAAGAAATTTTTTTGTAGCAGTTAGCTGCATCCACAAAGGCAGATGCAGTTTCATGTTTGCTCTCCGACTGCACGCAAGATAGAGTAGATAAAACAAAATATAAGAATATAAAAATCCCACACCAAATACAAAATGCACCAACACATATTCACAAGCCAGCACCAACCTTCAAATGACATGCAGCAAGTTTGATGTACACAGCTCCCGCTTTATCCCCTGACAAAATATGAAACGAATTGATTCATCGCATCTCACTCAAAATCAATCGTATTGAAGGCATTTTTTTTTGTTCCAAAGCAATTAGCCTTTGTTCAGATGAGAACTAGTTTACAATCAAAATTTAAGCCTTTTCCTCAATCAATTTACAAGACCCCAAAAAAAAAATCACATTTTCTACACAAAAAGAAGCAATCATCCATGCCAATCACAACAATCATATCAAATTGGGGAAAAAATTGATACAAACAAAGGCTCATACACGCTTTGGCAAGTTTGTAGGAATTGGCGGCCTTGTCGAACAATTCAGCGGCGTCCTCGTACTTGTTGCCGAGGAACCCCCACCCGACGAGCTTCTTATCGGCCTTCTTCTCGAACTCCTCCCCCTTCCTCAACTGATCCCCCATTTCCACCAACCACCACAAAAAAGAAACCCTAGATCGGGAAATTCACCACCTTTATCGCTGCCCCGACGGGAGGATCGCCGTCGACGACGATCGGAGAGGAACAGGAGAGGCGAAGGGGGGAGTTGGTGGAAGAAAGGGGCGAAGTGATTCTTCAGAGGTGGGAGCCGCCATGGATTTGGGGGTTGGGCTCCGTTAGTCGGTCGGCCGTCCGTGGACGGTTGGCCGTTGATTTCTTGATTCGGTTTGGTAGGCGATGCTGACCATCTGGAGCTAAATTAATTAATGCCGTTTATTTATTTAATAGAAAATGACTTTCTTTTTATTTTAACCTGGGAACATGAATTTAAAAAACAACTTATAAATTATAATTGACAAAATTTTAAATTATATTTTTTTGACGATATCTTTTGCTCAGACTTAGATTTGCAACATAAAATCGTCATAAAATTCTCAACCTACAATGATAAATTTTTAAAAAAATTATCAATTCAAAATATAAATAAATAATTAATTAAATAATTTTCCATTATTTATCGGTTATATATAGTAAATCTAAAATTGATAAATGAACTTCGTAAAAATATTATTATTTAAATTTTAAAATATAGCTTGAGCTTGTTTGTAAGAAGATGTTAAAATCTAGTTAACTTGCATTCCAATTAATAAATTTGCACACACAAAAATTATCTTATTTTAAATAACGCTACTTAAATAATGAAAAGTTTTTGTGGACGAATTTTAAACCGATTGTTAATATTAACGTAAATTCACTGTTTATTAAAATTAAGCAAACAAATAAAGTATCAGTTTTGTCCGTTCGACAACACATCTGCTCACGATCGACGCCCATTCAATCAACAAACAAGTAAACGACACCTTATGCCGGCAAACACACGTCCGAAGTATCGCCTTCCCAGCTCGACCTCCAAAGGTGAGCAGCCATGGCGGTGGTCTCCTCCTTCCCCGCCTTCTCTCCCCTCCCCACTCTATCCCTTTATCCCTCCCGATCCAAGGTAGCTCTCTTCACATGCCTCCTTCGCGAAAAATTGAATCTTTTTTGCTCCAATTCGTTGATTTTGTCTGTCTTGTTGGTTGGACTTGTTGCTTATCTCACTTGTCCGGTAGAGGATTTCGGGATTTCCCATCAAGTGTTCGTCGTCTCCGAAGCTCGATTCGGAGAGCAAAACATCGGCTCAGAGCGGCATTTCGGCATTCACTTGGAGTGCCGGGCTTGGGGCGCTGGGGTTGGCGGAGACTGGCTACTTGACTTACCTTAAGCTCACCAACACTGCTGCTTTTTGCCCGGTTGGTGGGGGCAGTTGCAGTGACATCTTGAACAGTGACTATGCTGTTGTTTTTGGTATGTGCTTGTATTTTTTCTACTTAGCTTTGTCAATTGATGTTTAGTTTGTCATGGTTCTTAGTTTAAATGTTATTGATTTTAATTTGTTTGCCTGCATGTCGTGTTGCTGCTTTTCTTTGTTTTTGATTTAATTGGCTGTCTTGTCTGATGAGTTCACGCCGTTTAGTGATGTTGTACTTGCTATAAGTTGTTAATGCTGTAATTCTCATCGGTAAGATGTTTCTCTTTGATTGCAAAACCGGTATCAGGAAATTTAGATTTTTTGTCCTGGGTACTATGTCATCTGCCAAAACATAAACAATAATTTTCCGCAGTTGTTGACACTTAGTAGACTGGGACTTCTGTGTTTGATTGCATCATATGCTAAACGTCACTGGGAGTGAATGATACCCAAGTGTGCACATTTCAAGGCTTCCGAGGTTAGGTTTTCATGGTTTGTTATTGATTAATTTACACAGAATTCCAACTCATTTTCCTAAAGATGTGTGTGCTACGGGTGATTTTAGCAACACTTTTTTCGTAATTTTCTTGTTACACAAATTTTGATGCCTAAACGCCCCCACCTTTATGAGGTATTGTATAAGTTTTCAATACATGAATGTCTTTTGACTTGTGTATTATGTATTATGCAGGTTGTATATATGAGGGAGGATTTCATTGTTGATCATTTTGCATTTTTCAGGTGTACCACTTCCTTTAATTGGATTACTTGGATATGGATTGGTTACAACTCTTACTTTACAACTGTCTGGAGGAAAAAGGCCTTTTGGATTAAGTGAATCTGATGGCCGCCTCATTTTGCTTGGAACCACCACAGCGATGGCAACAGCAAGTGGCTATTTCTTGTATCTCCTCAGTACAAAGTTTTCTGGAACCACATGCTCCTATTGTCTGTTTTCAGCTCTACTCTCTTTCACCTTGTTCTTTATCAACCTGAAGGTATTATTATTATTTTTTGTTGTGTCATCATTAATTATATTTTTACAGAGTTACAAGGAAACCTCTTGATGAAAATTTTAGTTGTTTTTCCATTTTAGGACTATGGTCGGGAAGGTCTGCTTGAAAATATTGGTATTCAGTTGACAATTGCCGCCATAGTAGTGGCTGCTTTGAGTAACACATACAGTACAGCTCAATCCGATAAAAAGTAAGCTTTCCTTTTATTCTATTAGTGATACACTTATGTAAAGCAATTCCTTAGTTAGCAGCAGCATTGTTTCTTCCATATCATTCGCACCTTATTGGGTGCTTGCTTCTGATAATGTTTACTTTTGTTACTTCTCTTCAAAGCATGTACGTTGTTATTCTAAACATTGAATGGTTCCCCTTTTCAAATGGCTGGAACTTTTATGCAATGTGGTTAATGTATCCAGCTTTTGCATATTTAGATATTTGTATATAGAGGTTTGCCTCACTAATTTGCATGTTTGTATTTTTTAAAAAAGATAAACATTGCAGACAAATCCCTCCTACTATATAAACTAGGCAAGATGTCTCGCAATGCGTGACTTATACCATATAAATTTTACTTTTATACATAAACTCTCGCTGAATAGTAAGATAAACTATAATAATTAAATATCATAGATATAGACTCTGATTGACTTTATAAATAGATTCTAATTGAATGAAAAAATAAATTATAATGATTTGATTCGTTTTTTTATTTTTATTATATATTTTTTTCAAGGCAATTAGAATGACTTTTGATAGTAGGAAGTTAGAAATTGACGTTAGCCGGGTTCGAAACTCATGACCCTTTGCTATGGAAAATGTTTTTATTTAATATGTTTTTAAAGAAATTGAAGTTAGCCAAGTTCGAACTCATGACCCTCTGATAAGAGATATTTTTATTGTATTTTTTTTTATATTTTTATTGAATTTTGATTGGCTATATCTCCTATTTTTAATAGAAGCTAGTATTGAGTCCCTTTTTTATTAAGAAGAGTAGATAGTGAAAATATACATTATACTTATGTACTTGGATCAATTAAGGATTCTTGCTGTTTTATAAATGTGAGTATTCAGCACTATAGTAATATTCTCTTGGATATTCTTAGTCTGCCTTCCCAAAAGGGGTTCAGATGCTGAAATTCCACAATAAAGCAAACCCAAAAATACCACAAAACCAAACCGAATTTTGGTTCGGTTCAGTTCGGTTTATTCGAAACTAAAACTATTGAAACTATATTAAAATTAATTATTATTTTTACAATAAATAAAAGTAAGAACATAATTTAACCATTATAATTACATTAAAAAGTATTCTATATATAGATATTATATTAAACATCTCAAATAAATTACATATAAATTAAAAAATTAATAATAGCCCACATAAAACATAAATATTTAATTTTGTTTTTTAAATTTTTTTTGTTTTTAGGCCAGTTTTGGTTCTGTTCGGTTCCAAACCAAAATTTCATGCACTTAGAAAATTTACCCAATGCCTAAACTGAACCAAACCGACAATTTTGGTTCAGTTTGGTTCGGTTCAACCAGTTATTTGGGTTTGGGCCAAACTCTGCTCTGCCCTAGCCTCATACTTTGGTTCAATTATTACACAATTTCTTGTCAAACACATATTATGAGATGCATCTTAATGTGTGCCCTTAAACAAATCCATTGAAAGTTTTTCTGTTAGGACTATAAGCTAAGAAAAATCATCTTTTGATTAGCTTACTTAGCTATTTGATCTATTGTCATTGTTGTTCACCTTCAAATTAAGGTTGTTTTCAGATACCAGTTAGAATTTATAAGGTACTTCTGTTTTGCTTGATAAAATTTTCAGCCTAGTTGCGGTTGATTTACTGCCTTTCGAATCTGAGATAACAAACCAGTCAACCCCGTTTTCTATTTCTTTGGCAAATCACCTACGTTCAATAGGAGCTAAAATGTATGGGGCATTTTGGTGTTCTCACTGTTTGGAACAGAAAGAGGTACATTTTGTCATCTAACCTTGGCGCTTGTTGGTTAAAAGTTGTGGGACAAAAGTTTCAAGATTGGCATTCTTCTGCAGATGTTTGGTAGTGAAGCAGCAAAAATCTTAGACTATGTGGAGTGCTTTCCAGATGGAGTTGGTAAAGGCAGAAAAATTGCCAAGGAATGCGAAATTGCAAAAATTGAGGGTTTCCCAACGTGGGTGATTAAGGGAAAGGTAAAATATACATTTTCAAACGAGTTGCAGCCCAATTATTGTTTGAATCAACCATCATATCAATGTGCTCTTTTTTTTTTTCAGAACTTACCCGTCAAACATGTCATGTTTCTTACAGGTTTATGATGGAGAACTTACGTTTCCAGAACTCATTGATGCATCCGGTTTTATTGAATAGTCCCGTCCTGCTCAATTTTTGTAGTGTATCATTCACCCAGAAGATTAGAGGTTAGCAACTCCGTGCCCACCCCATCAACTAGAACATCCGAAGGATCAAAATTATGATGCATCTCCTCGGATATGTTTCAAGCGCACAAGTATATAATACCCTCTACATTTTCTCAAGTTTTATCATGCGTTGAAATACATGTATGTATATGCCCCTGATCATATTTTTGAACGGAAACTTCAACTTCTGATATTTTGTTTGAACCAGCCGTCACTGATCAATCTCCCTTGGAATACTCTAGTTGATTGGCAACACTACAATGGTGGCAGTTACAGACTGATGAATCCCACTACTGTATATCAAAATGAATTTAAAACTACCAAGCCAGTAATCTCTCAGAAAGAAATTTACACCATGCATCCGATCATCTCCACCTGGCTCGGTGGTGGATTAGCTTGTCAAGAACTTTGATGAACTTGCCTTGAAAATAAGAGAAAAAAATTCAGATGGATTTTGTGGTTGATTTGAAATCTTGGTGATGCAAATATCTTTTGATGGGATAGCCAAAATTTAACATGAGATAATATGCTCTGCCGTGTTAAGATACCGAGATAATGATACCAGCCACCTGCATGCCCAGGTAACATCAACACAAAACAACAATCTGCGTGAAAAAAAATATACACAACAAGAATTTGGCCCAAGTCAGTACCGAAATTGTTGGTTTTTTATTGTGTGAAAAATGATTGCAAGTCGCTAATCATTATCATGGACTATTGCAAACATCGTTTTTCCTACCTTTTGCAAAGGAAAAGTTTGTTAATTCATGAGGCCTACATCATGATTCATGACATGCCAAGGGTTAAAGCTCAAACTGCATTGGAAAAAGGTTTAAAGGGTTCAGAACCTTTTAATTTTCTTATGTAAACAAAGGCAACCCAATCCACCGTCTCCTCTTTATTTTGTAAATAAATTATTATTGACTTCTCGTTTACTTTGAGCCAAACCATAAATTGTAAATAGATTACAATTGAATTTTCAGCCAATAAGCATAGGTTAAAAAATGGGCATTCAGAGTGACTTGGCAGGTTATCGAGTGAAGTTGACGTACGAGCGAGCGGGAGTAATTTATAATAAAATTTTAATCCAAGAAATATAATTATATATTAAATTATGATACATAATATTTGAAATTTATAAACATATAAGTTATGTTACTTTAAATTATTAATTTAATTAAACTAAAAAAATAATTTATTTTTATAATATTTTTTATTTGACTCTAAAAACTTATAAAATCTATTAACGGGGAGTTTGACTCTTGAAGCAATGGAGTGTAATCGACTTGGGAATTTTTTGAAATTAAAAAGAAATTTTAAAACTATATGCTTAAGTTAAAAAGTGAAATTGATGAGTAAGATAAGCAATTATAGTGTGTCAAAATATATTAGATTTTCACGCTAAATACACCTAGTGGATGAATGTAAATTACAATAGATAGCTAACTGATTCTTATCAAATATAGCAAAGTATCTACAAAATGATTATTTTTTTGTTAATTTTGTCTATTTCTAATTTAATTGTATTCTAAACAGATAAAATTACCTTTTCAAAATTAAATATTGGATAATCATATTTTTTATTTAAAAAAGTAGTTAAAAGGAGAGCTACGTCTAACTTGTATAGTTATTTTCATATGTTATCAATACACATTATTAATAACTTTTAAATGTACCAGTACTCGGGTTGGGTGCGTCCTCTTGCAGCGCTTTGGAGCCATTTTTTCTTCCAACATGCCTTCAAGGCTATCTTTGCGACATACCAATGTAGTATGTATCACAAAGCTTCAACTGATAAACATGCATGTGTTAGACGCTATGACATTTACAAAAAAAATTGAAAAAATACACAACATAAGGGCTTTAAGATTGGGTCTGATCAGTGGATTATTTTTAATCAGCTCTAATTACCGGCCATTTTCTAAGCCGAGAATATCCAGTGTTGAGCTAAGGTTCAACCAAAGCCGGCATGGCAAAAAAATTTACTAGAAGCTGCCTACCATCTCATGAGAAGTAAGATCTTTAAGACAAAGGAACTGTTGTCACATGCAGCCGTGAGCGGGGCTCTTCGTCGCCATCATTCCTTCTTTGAAACTAGTAAACCAGCCATAACCCTACTCACTTCTCTGTACTCCACAATCACTAGGGCTCTCCCCTCGCCAAAAAAACCATCAACTAGTATCACCTTCAAATTTTTTTTTTTTTAAAAATCAACTAGTGTCGAGCTCCTCATCATTCCCATCATGTGATGCAGCTGCTACAACCAGTCATTTCATGCCGTCTTTCTCACTGTCTCTCTGTCTCTCTGTCCCTTAGCTACTGATCTTCTCTTTGTTTTGATATTTGTCCTTGTAAGTGTTGGCCCCGGCAGCCCGGCTGTTTGGTGTAATTTGGTGTTTAAAAGATGGTGCGCGACGGCCTAATTTCTTCGCATTTCCCGTCGTTGATTATGTTTATTAGCTAACAAGTGGATCGTAGATGAACTACGTCGAGTACGTTCAAAAACTATACGAAGTAATAGTTCTTTTAGTTTTTACGTTGCTACGTACTACGATGCCATGAGCGATTTTTAATATTTTTGTTTCTCAAGGCCGGTGTTAACAACGTAGCTACTCCTGCACCTGTTTTGTCAAGATCTTCCATCACTCATGTAAACTACACTGAACTGTCACCCGCAATTGAAAGAGAGAGGAGAGAGGGAGAGGGAATCAAGAGGGGTGGGGGGGGGGGACAGTTTTAAATTTAGTTAATTAATTTGATTGATGTTTCATTAAAATTAAACCGAACTGGTGTAATTCAATATGTTTGGTCTGGTTTGCCATTTGTATTTTTTATTTTACTCGATTATCAAATAATACAAATGATATTAGTAGATAGCTTGGGTTTGTTCCTTGGTCTTAACCAAACCAATCTAGTTCAGCCCTACAGGTTAGCGTCGTAATTACATGCATGTAGCAAATATAAACTGATTTCTTAGCAAAAAATATATTCATGGTGTTAGTTGCCCGTAATTTATAAACTTGAAACTCAAACTTGATTCAGGTGTAAGGTCAAGCAAAATATAGATTTAACTCCAAGCCTTCTTGATTTTTCAATCCAATAAAGAAAAGGACATACAAAATAATAGACATTAATTACTCAGTATGACGTGACTTAAAATTTATAAATATATGATTAATTATAATATTTAAACAGTATAATTAAGTGTAGTAAAAGAAAAAAAATACTTTTATTAAGCCAATCACAAAATCAATTAACACGAATTGATTCATTCATTTGACTCTGAAAATTATTAAGGACAGTTTAATTTTTTTAACAAAAAGACGATTTAATTACCATTGTTACATGAGTAGAGACAGCTATATGCACAAGTAAAGGCGACTTATGGAACGGCTGAAAACAATAGTATGAAGAAAAGTTGGAAAACCTGGCGAATCATTATGCATGTCCCTGATGTTATATATGTGCATGAAAAATGTTTCTGATTATGTCTAGCTAGTGACGTACACAAAGATGTCTCATTACTTATTCATCATCAATGCAATTAGCATGAATTTTCCACAAGGAATCATATATAAAGCGAACGATTCGACCCCTTTTTTGCGAAAAAAATAAAAAAATTGCATGCGCTCCTTCTACTGTGACACTACTAAACCACGAAGAGAGTCTTTAGTCCAGAATGACCCGGGAAGAAAGAACAATTACGTTTCACTTATCTTCATTTTCATAGATTCGTTGAATTTCGTTTCGTGGGGACGATGAAAATGGAAAATTATGGCAATTATATGTCCAGCTTAACAGACCCAGAACGTCTAGAAAATTAAACTTTAGTGTGATTTGTCAAAAAACTACTCTCTAAATCAAGAAAAAAAAGTCGTAAGTATCATGATTGTCAGCAGATACTAATGTGAAAACTGGATGCAGCCAGGTGTTTTAGCCTAAATATATCCAAGTATAATTGTATAAGAAAGGAAAATAAACCGTGTGAGGGATCACAAGCTCGTGAGTTCATACCATGAATATGTTGGTCAGTGCAGAAATCATCCTACACTAGAAATCTTGACATGATTTCTAAAAGCTTAATAAAAAAAAGATTGATTTCCAATGAAAAAAATTAAAATTGCTAACACAATGGCAGACTCTCTTACTGATCATATCCTAGCCATAGTTTTAAAACTGTACACTGACTCTAAGAACTTATGTCAACTTCACTTCATATTTTTGAAAAAACTCTTACTAATCATGTATCTTATCTTCATCTTAATTTTCACTTATTTGAATATATAAGTGGAGACGGCAAGAATTTGAACTAATGACAAAGATATGCACCTGATCAGCCCAGAACATCAAGAAAATTCGAGTATGATTGTCAAAAAACTGACTCGAAGATCAAGAAAAGTTGTTAATTAAGTATCATCGTCGACATGTGCTAATCCGGCTGACTAGATATTTATATTTTTTTATCAAAGCTAGCTAAATATCCAGGAATGATTGTCAACACAAGATTAACCATGTGAGGGATAAGTCTTAACTTTAATCATCCTGGATAAACCTCAACTTTAATTCCAACCACTTTGGAAAAAAATACTTGATTTCCATTGGAAAAGTTAAAAGAGTTCATGACAGCAAACACAATTAATTCCCAAGTCCTAGGGACTATTCATCCGGAAGTGTGATAACCTTAAATTTAATTTAACATTTAATATATTAGTAAAAATAGTTTATAAATTTTTTACTTGAATTAAATATTTAAAAAATAATTTATACCCATTACACTTCACTTAAGTTGAATTATAATAGATAGTATCAAAATCAATCCAAAATTATATTAGACAACAAGTTGGATTAATGGATGTAGTACTAAGTTACTAGCCATGGGTCAAATATTAAAATTTTAAGGATGAAATTTTTTAAAGGTGACAACCCTAATTTTAGCCCCACGTATGGTACTTATTGAGTAAGATCATATATATTATAAGTAAGGATGATTTAAAATTTTAATTTGAATTAAATATTTTTAAGTAATGACTTAAGTTAATCATGTTAAATTTTGGCTGGGTCGTTTCAATAAGCCATAAATTTAAAAATTCTTACAGTGACTCCAAAATTTTATTAAGCCTTTTCCATTATAAATCAAAATTAAGTGGCTCCATAGTGACAACTATTAGTAAAGTTTTAATTTTTTTTTTACTTGAAATATTTTGTAAAGTCTTTATTTTACAACTTTCTCAATGAAATTCTATGTATGACTCTCTATTTACTCCGGAGTCTACTGTTATTAAGTGAGTCTGAATCCCATGAGTTTTTAAAATTATGATAATATTTAAAAAAAAAAGTAATGGTGAGTGTAGTCCATTTTTATTTCCGGTTCAAAAAATATAAACTCATTAAATTATGTCTTTGGATGATTATAAAATGTAAATTAATTACAAGATCAAGCTGTAAGGGTTTAGCTACAAGACTTAATCATATTGAAACATGATGTAATCTGTCACTTATAATTTATAATCCATTTATGAATGAAGGATGAGAAATATTTTTAAAAAAATGTCCATTCAAAATTTTATATGTTATCTTGTTAACTATATGATCTTAGTGTTTAGTAGCGTAAATTTTGACTTTAATAATTAAATAATTATATTAATTAAATAAAATATTATATGTCATACTATTATAGCTCACTTCATAATTTGTTAATGTTAAATTATAATCTTGATATGAACAAATTAAATGCATTCAAAAGGATGCTTACGTTTAATTAAGTAAATAAATGCTCTAAAAAATCTCAACATCATGCACGCTTATCTTTCTTCAAACCTAATAAAAGTTTTTATCTTAATGATTTATTACAAAAAAAAAGACTTTTATCTCAGCTCTCTCAAAACAAATTTTGCCGTCGAAAATACTCTTGATCTTTTTTATATTTGGAAATATTTAAAAGAGAGTATGTGTTGTTTTTCTATCTTTTTCTTATTTAAAAATATTTTTAAATATTAAAATATTTAAAAAAATGGAGTGGAAAAAATTACGGTGAAGAAAAATTCCTCCACGTTTTTTGGTGGAGAAAAATTTAAAAATTAACATACATGCAACTTTAAAAGTCTCCAAATATAGAAAAAATGTAAAATTTTTCTCTCCAAAAATTGGCGGGAGCAAAGATGAAAAAAAATACTACTTTTTTCTATGTCATTTTTTTTAAATGTAGAGAAAAAAAATTTAGCGATTTTTTTATTATTTAAGGCAAAGAAGACTTAAGCTGCCTATCTTTGAAAGGATGACATGCTAAGTTTATGTAAGAAAGTTGTAAGCAAAAACATTTTCGTCATAGCAATAAGCAATATTAATGACTGATTTAAATTACCCACGACAATTACACTTGCACGATATATATATATTTTTTGGGGAGTGGGGGGAGGTGATTAATCAAACAAATATAGTTTAATATATTGCTTAACATGATTTTCAGAACAAGAAAGATAGAAAATGATCATAACATGCCGCGCTTTTCCAATGCAATATATAGCGTTGACGAACATCCATGATGAGTTCGAGTAAGCCAGCTTGCAATTTGTAAATGCAGCAAGGAAGAGCCAGGTTGGGAGATGAATGGGCATTTACTCAGTTCGACACTTGGTCGGAAACCAGCAATCAATGTGACCTCTCAGTCGACAAACCGAGGGA
>JAVDBV010049567.1:0-11942 GCA_032619315.1 Piper longum
GCATCGGCGGCGTTGCGAGGTGGGAAGAGGAAGAGGTGACGTCCGGACTCCGCAGAGAACGGAGAGCTTATGATCCATCCGGCCTAAAATATAATGTAATGGGTTTTAAATTTTTTTAGTAATTAATCAAATATATACTTTATTTTTATTTATAAATAAAATTTTATTTTAATAAATATTAGACATGAAGCTAAGTAAAAAGATCTCTGAGGCTAAGTAAAAAGATCTCGCCAATAATTTTAGTAGGATCTTTAGCGTGACTTTTATCCTTTATTTTTATTTTTTTAGTGCACTCGACTCGACGTGCATAGTTAATAACGCATTGACGTGATCCCCTGTCACCCTGGGAAATTTTATTTCTTTGAGCGGCAGGCGGGCAGAGCGCTCATTACTCAAACATTGTCTTGATGCCATACTTTGCCCATGTTAATCATAGGTTAGGTCCAATTGGTGCACGAACAAATAATTCTTGTTGATGGGTTTGCCATGATTTTTAGTTTTGCTGATTTGAATGTGTGGTTTTGGAAAACCAGCATGGTAATTTAATCAGCGACTTCTGAATCAGGATTGAACCATTTTAGCCCTCATGAAACATGAGCAAGGACATGATAAGACTGCCAAAGATGAAGAATATGCGTTGCCTCTTTCGTTACTTTACACTTGCATATTTGCTTCCCAGTGCGACCATGAACTTAATTTATTATTTCTAGGTGTTTATTTGTTCCTTACCTAAAGAGAATTAAGATTGTTTCATCCAATCTTTTAGAGAAACTTAAGACTGTTTCATCCAATCTTGTTTCATTTCTTATTCATGCAAATATGCAATCCTTGGTACCCTGGTATTACCATCTTTCTGTTGCTACAACATTTTAATTATTTAAGTTTTAAGGTTCTGGTTATAATAGAGATCAAGGAATGGTAGCAGCAGATACAACATTGCTGTGAAGCGGAGGCCTGATCCCTGGTAGCCATCCTTGACTTGCTCCTGCAGCCAGTTAATTTCCTTGAATTCAATATATCAGGTGATTCGAACTTTTTAAATTTTTCTTGGCCCTGAACGAAATTAGTTTCATTCATCAGGTCGCTATACTCATAATTTTCCTTGATGTAAAATGAAATGTAGCTAAACCCTGATTTACACCGAAACTCTATAGCAAGCAAGCTAAAAAAAACTATTCGCTTTCTAATTTGTGAAATCACAGAAAAGGCGAAGAAATGTACAAACATCTGAATGCAGAAGCCATACAATGAACAATGTCATCTGCCAGAATCTCAGCTTGAACAACAATGTCGGCAACGTACAGCGCTGACAACGCTATAGAGAAGCGCATCAGAGACTCTAATTTGTTGCCTTCAAAAATAACTCCTACAACCCAGAAAGATTAGAGAAAAAAAAAACCATAACTAGGGCTCAGAGACCGCAATTAGGTATCAACACAAGTTGATAAATTCAGAGTTTGATGGTATATATATATATATGTTCATAACCTCCTCACTGCCAATTGATCAAGCACTAATATTTCACAAACCCATAAAAACTCATCAGACAAAAATAAAGAGAAAGATGAGGGCAGATGGGCCTCAGATAGATTGGCAAAGGTATCATCAAAGAGATCTCAGATGGTACGGACAATTGTATCAACATCCTAGGCCACACACATACATACAAAAAATGAAATTCATAACGAAAGCCTGTCAAAAACAAAACAATGGAAGCAAACCAACGTCGAAGACATTGACACGCTGCAGTTGCAGGCGGCGGATGGTTTGCAGGGTGGGAGGGAGTAGGTTTAGGGCTGGCATATAAAGCGGGGAAGGGTGATTGGGGACGACGATGGCCCATTTGCATTTTGAAATGGGCTTGATGTGATGGGCCGATTTGAGGCCCAACTGTATAACCGACTCGGCCCACCAACGGAAGTTGGAAGAAATTCGTTCAAAATTTGGTTTTCGGCGCCAACAAAATCTGAACAACCCGAAAAACCGCAGAGGGCTCCGGAAAAAATTGGCGGGGCCTCATAACGTACGTGCAGGGGAATCTCCCTGCACCTCCGTTACGAAAAATATCGTATTGGAGATTCTTTAATAGAATATCAATTGTTTAATAGTAAAAAAAAATTGCTTTAATATTAAACAGATGAATTAAGCTCAATTGAATAAGTCTAATAATCATTTATTCAAGCTCAGTTTATAATAAAGTTGAATAATTTATTTAATTTAAAAATGAGTAATTTTAATAAGAGATCTAATCTTGAGTGAAATAAATATGGCTTTTAAATATGCTCCAATTAAAATAGGCCTAACGTCTAAATCACACTTCCTCTCCTCCTCCGCGCCAACTTTTATTTTAGATCCACTAATATAGACAGTGTTAGATCGGTGATGCTATAATCTTAGTCATGAGATTATACAGCAAACCTATCATTAAGATAGATGTAAGACTCGTAAGGATGAGAGAGACATGGTAGGAATGAAAGATAAACTAATTTTAATTACTACGTGCACATTAGGGCATGACTAAGAATTACTCTTAAAAAATACGCCTTGAAATTTGTTTAATTTTAATTTATGTTATTTACATGAAGAATAACCAGGAAATAATTATAAAAGAAATTTTATGGTCTATCTCAGTCAGAACAAAGAATTAGTTTGGAACTATACTTTCATTTTTGTGCATGAGAAGTTAGCCATCCATAATAATCATTGGCTTAGAGCATGGAGAATGTTCTAAACGATGGAGGAATTGAGATGAAAAAAATGGAGTGGACATCATCTATGTAAACCTACCATTCGATTCGGTCATCATATGTGTAAATAAAATCTGTCTACTAAATCATCAACGTTAATGTATTTTTAATTTTGAGCTTATTTTGGCCTAAAGGCTAGCCTAGCTTGATTGGCTTGGTTTAGCCAACTTGTTTGCATGGCTTGGTTCGATCGCAAACTCGCCCAACTTGGTCAGTTAGCTATCTAGCCTAGCCTAAATTAAGTTGTAGACTCACTCGATTTGTTATGCCATTTGCGGGTCGAGATGGCTTGGTTGAGTTGCAAACTCCCTCAACTAGATTTGGCCAACTTTCTCACTTCCTTTAGTTGAGTCGCAAACTAGTTAGGCCTTTATAAATTGAATCGCTGATGATGGTTGCTAATTTTTGGTTAGTCATTTTAAGTAGCCCGACTTGATCATTCATCTATTTTGTGCTGAGCTTGAATAAAGTTTGTATTAATTGAAGAGAGAAAAAACCAGCAACCATCTCCTCCACCGCAAGATGTGGCCGTCGGCGTCGGCTTTGGTGGCATTTGGCCATTGCCTTCCACCTCTACTGATATCCAATACATTACTACCTAATTAGTTAGCCAAAGAGCTCATGCTCCTCTTTGTTAGGGGCTTTACTGCCCTCCCACCTCTTCCTCTTCAAACACCAATGCCCCCCTGAACCTTGTTCTCATTGTCGTCCCTTTCCAGGTTACCGCAGGCCATTTGCCGGCCGCTCGGTCAAGCTTGAAGACCGTGCCCCGCCTCATCCACGAGGGAGTATACCATTTTGGTTTCCTTCTTCGACTTGAGGAGGTAAAAAATGGTGTTGCGCGACTCAAAGTCTTGAGCCTCTGAACTTGGCCTATTTAGTTGGTGGTGACCTTGTGTTTATTGCCTCTTTCGTTGTAACTACCTAGTTGTCTAATGTGTAAGTTGTAATTGTTCCAGTTGAAATCACTCCCATGAAAGCTCCTTCTGAGGACTGGTTCGTCAACGTGGCCATCAACATCTGGACAGTGATTGGCAACGAGAAGCTCCCAGGCTGTAAAGATTGTGCTTTGGTTTGTTTTGGCCATTAAGCCTCACCATCAATGTTATGCATGCCGTTCGATCCGTTGAGCATCCTACAAACGACGGGCAAAGGGCAGGAGCAGAAGCGTCGATAAGGCCTGAGGGTGGTTTTTTTCAAGGAAGATAAAAATAAAAGGGCGGTAAAATCGGTGAAAAGGAAAAACAATGAAGTTTATCATTGGCTGTGAATTTTCTCACGAAAAAAATAATTTTTTTTCTCTTTTAAGTAATTACACATGTCAAATTATAATATTATCAAATTACAAATGATATGAAGCTTAAAACCTTATATTATAATTAAATAAACAAAAAAATTTGTATTTAAGATTTTTTTTATAAATTTTTATACTTTAATATTTATCAATGAATGATTAAACTTGTATTATTTTTTTTACAAATTTTATGTTTAGTAATTAATTTAATTACGGTAAGTTTTAGTGAGAATTTCGTATTGGTGTTATGCCGAATTCTAATATTTATACCTTATAAGCCTTCGATGAGAAGAAGACACTGACCAATACTTTTATTTTTTTAGTTTATATAGTAAGCCAAAGGCGTGGCATACTTTTATGCAAATAAACTTTAAATATATTTTGTTTTTAACGTTTTTTTTATAAAAAAAGAATAAACCCGGAAGAGTAGGTTTATATACACATTTAAATGTTTGTAAAAAGATTCCGACGATCACACAAAAACATCTACTCGCACGAGCTGCAAAATCAGAACCAACCCAAAACAGGACCTCGACCGTCGTCCCCTCCTCTTCCCCCCACCCATCGCCGCCGCCGCCCGCCATGGCCGCCGACCAAGCTGAGACCATGGATCTGGTCAAGGAGCTTGTCCACCGTCTCATCTCCTCCCCCACCTCCCCCCCACCACAGGCCGACCTCGACCGCTCCCTACGCTACGCCCTCCGCATCCTCAACAGCCGCCTCCTCCCCTCCTCCGCCGCCGACGAGTCCGCCGTCGCCGAGTCACTCAAGCGCCTCCTCGTCGCCCGCGGCCGCTCCTCTGACGCCCTCGCCTTCGCCGACCTCTACTCCAAGCTTGCCTCCCGCTCCGGCCCCGGCTCCCTCCGACGCCGCTCCTCCATCCTCTCCCTCCTCAAGTCCATCGCCGCCGACCGCCGCACCCACCCCCAACAACCCTCCGCCGCCGACCCCTTCGGCGCCCTCCCCTACCTCCCCCCTCCCCATCCAACCCCCAAAACCCTAGATTCGGCGGCCAAGGGCGGGGTTCTACTCGTCTCCAAGGACCCGGACTCGATCCGCGACGTCGCGCTTCGGGAGTTCGCGGATTTGGGCGCCGAGGAGTGCGAGGTCGCCGAGGCCGCCCTGGTTCGGGACGTCCTCTTCGCTTGCCAAGGGATCGACGGCAAGCACGTCAAGTTCGACCGGGACGCCAACGGGTACGCGTTACCGGACTCGTTCATGGTGCCGAGGTCGACCAGGGTCTTGGTGCGGCGGCTTTGCGAGCTCGGGTGGCTGTTTCGGAAGGTGAAGGGCTACATCTCGGACAGCATGGACCGGTTCCCGGCGGAGGACGTCGGGACTGTCGGCCAGGCCTTCTGCGCGGCCCTCCAGGACGAGCTCTCCGATTACTACAAGCTCTTGTCGGTTCTCGAGGCGCTCTCGATCAATCCGATACCGGTCGTGTCGGAGAAGGGCGGGAGCTCCGGGAACTACCTGTCTCTGAGGAGGTTGGCCGTCTGGTTCGCGGAGCCGATGGTGCGGATGAGGTTGATGGCGGTGTTGGTCGATAGCTGTAAGGTGTTGCGGGGTGGTGCCATGGCCGGGGCCATCCATGTCCACGCCCAGCATGGGGATCCCATGGTGCAGGAGTTTATGAAGAGGTTGTTGCGCCGGGTGTGCTTCCCATTGTTCGAGATGGTGAGGAGTTGGGTTTTGGAAGGTGAATTGGATGACATGTTTTCGGAGTTCTTTGTGGTTGGGCATACTGTAAAGGCTGAGTCTTTGTGGAGGGAAGGCTATCAGCTCTACGAGGGGATGCTCCCTGGTTTCATCTCACAGTCTCTGGCAAAGCAGATTTTGAGGACGGGGAAGTCGATCAATTTCTTGAGGGTGTGCTGCGATGACCAGGGGTGGGCGGCGACGGCTTCCGAGGCGGCGGCTGCTGCTGGGACGACGACGATGAGGGGCGGGCTTGGTTATGGTGAGACTGATGCGCTTGAGGCACTGGTTGTTGAAGCAGCTAGGAGGATTGACAAGCATTTGCTGGATGTGATGTATCGGAGGTACAAGTTTAAGGAGCATTGCCTGGCAATCAAGAGGTATCTGCTGCTCGGGCAAGGTGATTTTGTTCAGTATTTGATGGATATTGTTGGGCCTGAGCTTTCTGAGCCTGCGAATACAATTAGCTCGTTCAAGTTAGCCGGGTCGCTCGAGAGTGCGATTAGGTCGTCCAATGCTCAGTATGATGATCCAGACATATTGGATAGGTTGCGGGTTAAGATGATGCCTCACTCTGCAGGGGATAGGGGTTGGGATGTGTTCTCATTGGAGTACACTGCGCAGGTTCCATTGGATACTGTTTTTACTGAGTCAGTGATGGCCAAGTATCTGAGAATTTTCAACTTCCTCTGGAAGCTCAGGCGTGTTGAGCATGCCCTGATTGGGGCTTGGAAAACCATGAAACCTAACTTCATTAGTTCAGATCTCTTTGCATCGAAGGATCATTCGTCGGTGACATCAAAGTTTTTATCAATAGCCAGGCGGTGCCAAGTGCTCTGGGATGAGATGAATCATTTTGTCACCAACTTACAGTATTATATAATGTTTGAAGTGCTTGAAGTGTCATGGTCGAATTTCTCAGATGAGATGGAGGCTGCTCGGGACCTTGATGATCTGTTGACGGCTCATGATAAGTATCTGAACTCAATCCTGGAGAAAGCTCTTCTCGGGGAAAAGACACAACGCATTTGCAAGGCGCTTTTGATGTTGTTTGAGCTCATACTACGATTCCGTGGTCATGTGGATAGACTATACGAAGGAATCCATGACCTGCAGCCTAGGTATGCTCCATTTTTTTCTGCCTAGTCTTTTATCTGAATGTTCATTCATGCACTCTGTCTATATGCCTTACCAATTGGTGTTTTTGTATTTTCAGCCAAAAAAGAACAGATTCCAGGGGTCTAAGAAAGGCAAACTCAAAGTCACATAACAAGCAACCAGCTACAGGTAAATGGGCTGGTGAGGGTAGAAAGGCATTGACACAGTTTGCCATTGAATTTCGAAGAAAAATGGAACTAGAATTGGATTCAATTGCAAATGATTATTCACGGTCTCTCGAGGGATTTCTTGCCCAGTTACCTGTTGAGCAGAGTGTTGACTTGAAGTTTCTCCTTTTCCGGTTAGACTTCACGGAATTTTATAGCAGACTAAGCACCAAAATATAGATAGGATCATGGTGAAGTATTTGAATAATTTTTATTCAAGATGCGTCAGTCTGAGTTGTTACAGCTTTATGTTTCTCCCACGTTTCTGCTTCTTCCCTGACTTCATCTGACAAGGGTAATGCAAATATTCCATATGTTCTTCCCAAAAACAAAAACATGTTTTTGCTGCTCATTCAATTGCTTATAGTGCAGGCCTGGTACTCTTATTCGACCAAGTTTATGAAGTTATTGGCTCGAGTGCTCTGCAACTATGTTGATTTGCTTGAAGTATTTCAGGTGTTGTAAGATTTTATCAGACGGCAACAAAGTTTATAATTTTTTTTCCTAGTTTTTTTTAAAGATGTTTTGTTTGGTTACCAAGATTACTTGTTTGCTGTATATTTGTATTATTTGATTACTTGGTATAATGATTTTTTTTAAATTTAAATTTTATTTTTAGTTGAACAGGAGTCTATCGAACAAGTGGTTTTGATAGTTTACTTAACCTTGATTGGTTTGAGTTTCAACTTTCACCCCAAGCTCTTACTCCTCCCTTCCCCTCCTCTCAGGTTTAGGATATATGACAACAAACAACGTTGATGCCATAAGCCATGCTACTTAATATTACGAACTGGTTTGTCCTCGGGATGTCTAGGATAGAGGGGTGCAAGCGGTATGATTATAGCGTGGTCAAAGATATTTACTGTTACTGTTGATCAATTTTTCGATTATTAACCATTACTGTACCATTTATTGCTTTTACAAGTGTTTGATGCTACCTAGTTTTTGTGATTAACAATGAATGATTTACAATTAATAAATTTTAATTTTAACTATAGAAGTCTTCGATAATACAAAATACTTATCAAAATTATATATTTGGTGTTATTTAGATAGTATATATATGTTCAATAAACTTTTAAAAGGATATAACAATATAAAAGTTTAATTAAGCATAATAATAATACTATTTCTTATTTATATTAATCAATATAATTATATTTTTATTTTATAAATAAATAAAACAATAAATAGATAAAACAATAGCGACATAGGCTTTTACTACTACTGTTTGAAAATAAAAATGGTGTGGTTTAACCATTAACTTAAACGGTCAAAAAAATAGTTAGCCATTTAATTTTATTATAATTCAAAACGGTTGTAAACGTAGTAAACCGATTGACTACTTACAGCCTTACTCAAGGAGGTATGAGGGGGTGATTGCGCTGAGGCTACTATGTACTTGCCCGATGGTGAGGGTTGACAAATAAGGCATCTCAGCCCCAATCTAGAACGATGTAAATAATTTGCAAATATAGACAAACATAAATTATTCATAGATAAGGGCATTCTAGTTTATCTATATGAATTATATAAATAACATAAATTAAAAAATTCAAACTCAAAATTAAATAGAAAGGCATGCCCTTTAAGAAAAAGATTAAACAATTTGTTCTAAATATATCAAATGCATATATTTTTGAATTTTTCTATGATACGTCCACAACATACCCCTTCTCTCTCACTAAACACCTAAAATTACTAATAAAAAGAGTAAATCAACAATATATTCTTAATTAAATAGACAATCACACCATTCAAAATAATACAGACTAATAATATGAAAATATAACATAAATCTTTAGTTGAAGACATATTTTTATTAATACACACCTAAGTTTCACAATATATGTTATATATATCACAATTGCCACTTCGACACGTAATTCAAAATGACAATACTTCGCGGACGTGTCCCCATATGTATATTTTTTGCCCTTCATGGAGACAGTCGGTATTTTATAAGTGGATACAAACACAAACATGGACACGAGAACATCCATGATTTTGGAACCAAACCAATTCATTTTATTCGAATCACAAAAAATGTAACAAGCCTCTATAACCGGCAAACGGTCGCATTCTTTTGAAGACATCTGCAACTTGTTTACGGCCATTAGAGTATACATACATACATACATACATATACATATATATATATATATATATATATATATATACACTTTTAAAATCATACAACGTAAGGCTTTCTAAAATTGTTGCAAACACCTTACAAAACAGTAGTGGTCGTTAGAATTTTATTTTAACTTTAAGTGGTCTTCATCATTTATAGTTATATATGATTATCCAAATATATTAACTAATGATATAATTCAGTTTCTTTTGACATTTTGAACTAATTATTAGTTATTAGCTATAGGAGTTATTCTAGTAACTTCTTAACCAGAGAAATTATAAATATGGTGTTTGTTTTTCGAATCCTTGATCTGGCCAATTTTTTGCGTTGTCTACAATCACTTTTGAATTGCAATGTACTAGAAGATCTTAAGAGTATTTGTGATATTTTCATGACAGGAGGTATAACTTGATTAATGAAAATTGAGAATGATTTGTTTATTTTAAATATTTATCAAGAATTTACATTTGGTAACGAGTCATCATCAGTGGAATTTTTATTTCTTGTATGAGATGTCATTTATTATTGTGCATGTAATTGAGTGTATATATACAAATTTTGTACATAAAATGTTTGAACATGATGTGATAATTTAAATATATTTGAGTTGATGTTAAGTGGTCAATATATTTTTTAAATTAATTAAAGAGTAGCCACAACATCTTTAATTAAGATAAAATTTATAAAAAATGAATATATATATATATATTGTAAAGACCCAGAAAAAAAATCGACGCGGTACGTTCGAACATTGGAAAATTAATATTTTCATTTAAATTATTTACCTGTCACCCGGTTAATTATTAATTACCTGGTCAAGTATAAGGTATTATTTAACCAGTTAAGTATTATTTAACCAGTTAAGTGAACCATATTATTTATCCGTTTAACCGGTTAAGTGAATCATTCTATTTAACCGTTTAAACCAATTAAGTGAACCGTATTAATTACCCGGTTACCCGGCTAAGGAAAACATGGTCGAAGTGTGTTTTCACATACCCTAGCCATCATTTTATTATAAAAGGAGAAAGGGGGGAGGCGTTATTCACATTATTTCCTTTAGACAGACGCCGACTTCCTCCTTGCTCGGGTATGCTTCTTCCTCTCTTCTTCTTAGTTTGCATGCATACATATGTTAAAAATTATAATAAACTTGATAATTATGGAAACAAAAATCTGAAATCAGCAAGAAAGAGGAGAATTAAACTAGAAATAGAACCAGAAATTCATCTATGAATGTAAATTGCTGCCATGCAGCAATTCATGGTCGTTTGTGATTAATTACAGCAGCAATTCAGCATTGTTGATTTGTTACTGCATCAACGGTCTTTTGCATGGGTGGTAATTTTGTATAAGTTGGTTTCCATCAAATTTCATGGCCAAGGAGAGCAGCGCGTCTTGCTAATTTCAACAGTAGGGTGGCATTCCTCTTCTTTTTGCGTTGGGTTGTTGTCCAGGAAGGAGGGGAGGATTGGGACGGTGTTCTTGGCCATGTCGGGGTCTCCTTGGGTGGCCACATGATAACTCTGTAAAAGAGTCATCATTCTTTGCATTTCATGTTGAATTTTGTCATGTTTCGAGTTGTTTTTACTTAAGTTTTATTAGTTTAAGAGTCTATTATTTATTATTAATAATGCGAGAAATCATTATGATTTTGGTATAAATAGTGTTAATTAATGTTGTTCTATTAAGGTACAAGACTTAGAAGACGATCCGGAACAAATTTGGAGAGAAATCGGGCGAAAAATTAAATTTTGGAAGGACGGCACTGTAGCAACTCGGGTCGCGGTTACTGTTCATGAGCCGGGTACTGTAGCATGCGGGCCCCACTTGAGAGATTTGGATAGATTATAAACTTAATTAGGGTTTTATCAAAACAACATTAGACGGCAGAAAGCGACGACTCGAAAGACAGGGAGAGCAACAACGAAGGAATTGGATCAGAAGACGAATTAGCTTTCTCCAAAAGAGTTTTTCTTTATTCTGATTTATTTTTCTTTGTAATTAATGATGTCTTTCTTATCATACATGAATTTTTTGTGTTTATTTGAATATTCTATGGAGTAAATTCTTTTCTAGGATTTTAATGAAACTTAGTGCATGGATTAAGAAAGGTTATTAATTTTTATTGATGTGATTATGTTTTTGGATCATCTCTTTTATTCTATTCGTTAATGCTATCATTAGATTGGTCACCTATTGATTGATTTAGAGATTTAATCTTGTCTAGAGATAGAAAGATTAGATTTGTCATTGAATAAAATAGCTTTTTTCATCTATTTTGGGTGATTTACATATGAGATAGAGATATACTCATATGTCTTGGGTAACTGTTAAGGGCAGAACTTAATGTATCATTTTGCATATACAATTGCTTAGAGATATAGAAATTGGGTGCGATTGATAAGTTTATGGTGAATCTAAGAGATGTTATAAATAATTAATTCCCGTGGTTAATGATTCGAATATGCAATTCATATGTAAAAATTATAACTTTAATCATATAGAGCACTAAGTGAAATTGAAAATCCTAGGTTTGTCGTCTTGAAGTCAAATTTATCATTTAAATATTGCATGTTACATTAATTTAGTCGTAATTTATAATTAAATCACTCTTTGAATTTGTTTTCATTTAAGTATAATTAATTAAATTAGTTTTGGTAATTCAGAATTTCTATTACTAATTCCTCGTGGGACGATACTTTCTTATCACTGTTATTACTTGATTCGACACGTGCACT
>JAVDBV010049568.1:0-15106 GCA_032619315.1 Piper longum
GAGAGAGAGATAAAAGCTTTGGCGGTGAGAGTTTTCTAGTTTCGCTTTAATGTGTGTTGTTCGACTGTAAAACTAGCTTACATTAGTTAAAATAAAAAACAAAAAAAAAACAATACCCTCTCCCCCGCTCCTTGAGTTTCGCCGGTGATCTATTTCTGGTCTGATCGCCGGCCGGCTTTGATGTTCTTTTACTAAAAAGATGTTGCCCTGCTTTATTTGTCATCGGCCACCTGGTTATGGCCAGGCCCGGGCAGCCTTGGCTGAAACTCGGCCACTGGCCATTTTTTTTTTTTTTACAAAAAGTGCAGCTAGCCGCGGCCAAATCTTTTTGACCACATTCAGAGATTTGGTTGTGCCACCACATCTGGCCACCCATCGGCTAGATTTAACCGGTGGACGACTAGGTCTAAGCTCTCACGGCTAGATCTGGCCATCATCGGAGCCATTTGAGGAGGGGTCAAGTTTTCTTACTTTTTATTTTTAAAAGTAATTAAATTTAAATTATCCTTATAATTAGGCAACCCAAATTAAAATTTGGGAATGAAACGGTTTTTACCCAAAACTCACGTGAGCCACATAGTCAGCTGGTGACTTTTCTTTATCCTTTATTTTAAGCGGATCCCTTGCATCCATGGTATATTGACACAAACATATTTAATATAAGAAAAAAATATTTATCATACGTAAAAGCATAAACTAACCGTTCAATTAGGAGCATCTACCACTAATGACACCTCGACTAAATAATCAAAAATCCCATTGTGGTGGGCCGATATGCGGTAGTGGGCCCATTCATGGGCTTTAAATTTGTCCAGATGAGGCCCATTTCAACCAAACCACTGCCGTCTCAGCCGCCGTCGCCGGCCGTTCGTTGTCGTCGTAGTGGGTGGTGGTGGTGGTGGTGGTGGGAAATGAGGGCGCCGAGGAGGCCCATGGGTCAGGTGGCCGGGTGGCTCCGCCGGCAGCCGCCAAAGGTGAAGGCTTTCCTCGCCGTCGTCGCCGGGATGGCGGCGCTCGTCGTCCTCCGCCTCGTTGTCACCGACCACGACAACCTCTTCATCGGCTCGGAGGCGGCCCATGCCATCGGGATCTCCGTCCTCATCTACAAGCTCACCAAGGAGAGGAGTTGCGCCGGTGCGTTTTTTCTTTTTTTCTTCCCCGCCCCCCTTATCCAGATTCTTTGTTTCTAGTTTAAGTTTGTTGATTTTCTATTAATTAGATCGTGATCGTGTTCAATTGATGATAAAAATGATATCTTTTTTGCTTTTGGATGGTTTGAACTGGTTGCACCGGTGGGAAATCTTATGCAGTTGAGGAAATTTGTGAGAGTATTTGGGATCTGATGTGTTTTTAGTCCGTCTTGGGTTGTATCGGTGGTAGTGATTGAATATCAGTTTTTTCCTTTTAGTTGTAGGCAATCAAGTCATGTACTTGTGGATTTCCTGACAAATTTTTATTGTTTTTTGCATTTTATTGATTGATCTATATAGATTGAGATTCTTAGATAATGAATCAAGGTCCGTGTATTTGAATTTTTTTTGTGTAATTGTTTGGGTGATCGGTATCAGTTTAGTTAATCAATAAATGCTACCTGAATTTAGCAGTTTAAGTCATAAGTTGCTTGGATGGGTAGTCACTGAATTTTTTCATGCCACCACTCTATCCTTTTATAGTAGGTGGTTACCGATATTGCCTTGACGGAATATACTGAGCTCTACTTGAACTATTTAGTGATTCCTGCTTGTCTTTTGCCATGGAAAAGGATAGCTGGTTTCAGGGATGACCGCTGGGGGATTTTGTCCTGGCCAGCCAAAGCTTTCTTTTAGTAACAGGAAATTCATTTTTTGGTTTGAGCTTGCTGCTACATACGTGTCTTTGGTCTTTTTAAGTCATCCCTTTGGAGATCATGCCTTACCCTGTTGGATCGATGCACTTGGATTTGTTGACCATTTCATTTTCTGCCCTCTTTCCTGGACTTTGCTTCAGTGCTTTGGATAGATTTTTTTTTATTTTTTTGTTTATTCTATATTTTTGGTAATGCAAAAAAATAGGTTTATACATTTATATGTGGATTATAAGGCGTACACATAGCCTTAGATGCAACTCAGGTTAACTCCTGTTAGTTGGTATATCAGTGGGTCACCATGTCATGTCCCCACTCATTTAAGAGCTACGTTAGATTTTAAACTTGGAGGAAGGAATAGGATACCAAATGAGATTGGGCCCTAGCTGAATAATGGAGCCCTCTCGTTAAGCCATGTCAAGGTTTTGTACTTTTTGTACTGTCTTGATCTTGTCTTTGTTAGATTGGTGGTCAAACAAATCAGACTAAAAATAATTGTAACCAATGTGATCTTTAAAGTTAAGATATGCTGGGATTTGTCTTAGTGGTGATCCACATTTTTTATGAACACTCCTTCCACTCCTTAGATCCATCTTTGCAAAATTATGTTAATGCAAAGATTATGAGATCTACCTCAAGAGGTATTATGTTAATTGAAAAAAATACATTATAAAGAGTGTTCAACTTATTCACGTCGGAATCTTGATTAAAAATATTATAGGTATGGTTGAGAAGTATTACTCCCTTTCTCTTATTTTTAAAAAGTTTTTTTTTGTTCTCCCAATCTTCCAAGTTCCATTTTTTTGGCTTTTATTTTCAGGACTCTCGCTCAAATCACAAGAACTGACGGCTATGTTTTTAGCTGTAAGGCTCTATTGTAGTTTCGTGATGGAATATGACATACACACACTACTTGATTCAGCAACATTGCTAACAACCCTTTGGGTTATTTTTGTGATTCGTACTAAGTTGAAGTCCAGTTACATGGAGGATAAGGATAACTTTGCTATTTATTATGTGGTACGTACATATTCTATATTTTCTATCTTCATTTATTCGATTTTGTCCTTCATCTGCAAATAAAAAGTTGTTCAAGTTTTATCATAGTCTTTTCTTTGATTGAAGAATGAGGTCCATAGAAATAGAAAGGTCTGTTGTTTATTTCCAGCTGATGACATACCAATGCTGATTTTCTACCAGATGCATTTTGGATTTGGATATGACTTGCCAATGCTTATTTTCTTCTAGATGTACATTTTTAAATATTGTTCTCTGATTTGCAGCATATATTATATTCACAACTCTGTCGATATGATGCGTCAAAGTTAGTTATATGTGTACAAATTTTGTATTTCAGGTATTGCCATGTGCTGTTCTAGCTATTCTCATTCACCCATCAACATCTCATCATATATTAAACCGAATTTGCTGGGCTTTCTGTGTGTATCTTGAAGCTGTCTCAGTGTTGCCCCAGTTGCGGGTGATGCAGAACACAAAGGTTGGCTAGTAGGATTCGTGCTTAATGGTGCAAGCGGATGTTTCTTTCACTTGGGTTTATTTGACATTTTCCTATTTGTTTCCAGATTGTTGAACCATTTACAGCTCATTATGTATTTGCATTGGGAGTAGCCAGGTTTTTGAGTTGTGCCCACTGGGTTCTTCAGGTTTGTCACTGGTATCTTCTTTATGGCTTTACTTTATGGCATATTTCACCTGTCTAAATTCGAACTCCCACAGACTTCGGCCATGCCATATCTTCCGTATTTGCTTACTTATTCACCTTATGCTGCATTTTTTTGTTTTTCCCTTGGCAGGTGTTTGATACCCAAGGACGCTTGTTGACAGCTCTGGGCCATGGGCTGTGGCCTTCAATGGTTCTTCTTTCTGAGATAGTTCAGACCTTCATCCTTGCAGACTTCTGCTACTATTATGTACAGAGGTTAGGGCAGTATTTTCTTAGTGGTGATAATAATTTTTTATCATCTTCACGTCTGTTCTAATTTAATTCAATGTTACAGTGTTCTAGGCGGGCAACTAGTTGTGCGCATACCAGCTGGAGTGGTGTGAGATTTTGGTTTCCCCTCTGCACGTCTCTAAGAAAAACCTTGGATTGCAACTCGAAAGGAATTGTCGGTCTTATTTTACTCAGTTCATTCTGTTGTTGAATCTTAATGAAGAAAAGGCTCAGAGGGGGGGGAATTTTAGTGCACCATTAATCTGCAGAATATAGCTAGCATGTTAAATATAATTATGTTAGAACTGGTTCTCTTAGATGCAATGTTGGTCATCGAGTTTGAAAGTAATTTTTGCAATAAAGCTCTGGCGATTCTATTTTCCCATTTGTGTGGAGATTCATTCACTGCTTAGGCATATTGCCTCGTAAGTTCCACCGGTGCTAGTCCATACATCAACTTAGATATATTTGCTGGTATTCCTTGTGTTCCATGAAAAATGAGGAATTGAAGCACTTAGATTTCATGCAGAATGAAAAGAAAGCAAACAGGTTATAAATATTATCATATTATCCATCCTATGAATTCAATCCAAGAATATTTAGCCATGGCCGGTGCATGTGCCCCGCAATGCCTTTCAAGGATACTTGGAAGGCTATTCATGGCAAGAACTATTTACTTGCAGAAAGGCTTGCCTAGTAAGAATACATAATATACGTGAGAAAACATGTTGGGTAATTCTTATAATTCAATTTTATTTAAAGTGCATATTTGTTTAATGATTTTTTGTGTTTTTTCTTTGAAGTGGTCACTACTCCAACGCAAGCATCCTTAAGAATAGTAAGGATGGTAAGAGCCTTTTCTACAGATTGCAACTCGGTGGGTATAGGTCATAGAAGAAGATTTCCATCTATGAGCTGTTTTCAGAGTGTTACTGTCAAGTCTCACTCGTCACAAGATCTGAGCTCACATGATTGCTTGTCTCTTTGCTACCTTGGCATTATGTGAGCATGGCCGGAGACACCGCCCTTACAACAACAAAATTGTCTCTTAACTCAGGATAGACATGCCGGTGAAAGGATGTCCTCATAGTAATTACATCATAAGAAAGACATTAATCACACTATTAGATACCAAAAAAAGAGTGATTTTAGTGCAAGGTGTATTGCTTTGATCTCCCACAGCAAATCTAATTCGTGATTGAAGCTTGTACGGCAAAATTAGTCATGTATATGCTTTTCAGGAAGTTCAAGATTATGCCCTTCACAATTTTACCTTTGAAATGACAGAACAAGCCCACTATAAATCCGATCATTCTCACAGGGAGAGAACAAGAATCTCACTGACAAACAATGTTGCAGAGATTATGAAATATCTGCAACCAAACACTTCCACTCTATACATCCTTACTGACCATCCGGCGTAGTACTAGACCACCCAATACAATAAAAGCATAGACAAGTAGCAAAAACACTAATTGGTATACGTTGAGGGCATTGAATTGGATTGAGCTCAAGGGCATTTGCGCCTGTCGCCATGGGTAGTGAGCTTGGCGTAGCAAGGGCACTGTCCATAGTTCCCGGAGGTGCCCGACGGCACGCACCAGCAGATCAGGCAGCAGCTGCCGCAGGCTCGCTGGCACAGCCGCGGTCGCTTCGATAGGCTGCACCGAGTGGCACAGGCTCCACCGCAGGCTGCACAAGTAATCAACAATTAGCTCCATTACAACATTTTTTTATCAATATAATATAAATCGCAAACTTAGATCCTTAGATATATAAATTACCAGCTTGGTCAAGGTAAGGGCCCACTGGCGAGTTGGTAGGGGGCACCTGCTTGATCATCATATAAATAACACATACCAGTTAGTATACTTGTACATGAGTCATCATCATTTATATTTTATTCCTTGTCGAAACATAAAAATATTAAAATAAAATTTTTGAAAACATATTCGCAAAAATATAGAGCAGGATAGTAAAAACCGGAGTGGGAGTCGGAATCGGATTCGGATCGGGTTTGGAGACGGGCACTGCATTAGCAAGATGGACAATAAGAATAGCAAACAAAATAGTGGCAAGGATGGTCTTTGAGATGGCCATTGGAGAGGCCTAAAGGAAAGAAACGGAGATGAAGATGAGCTTCTCACTCAGTTTTAGTGTAGTGGGATTGGTTTTGAGAGAGCCACTGGCAACTGTATTTATAGGCAAGAGAAGAGGGGAGAGAAGGTGATGAACGTATCTGTCTCTCTTTCTAACTTTGCATGCTACAACCTTGCTTTCTCTCTCTCTACATAAAAAAATAAAAGGACAGGGAGTAGATGAAGAGCTTGCGTCCTCTACTATATAGGACAACTTGTTTGAACCGAGTTGACTCGTATGATAATATGTTGTATGCTAGACTTGACTACACTTTTATTTCTCTCTCTTACTTCTATAATATAACGACGGCATCGAAAGTTGTGAAGTTGGCATGCATGATATGTTCTTCTAGCAAGGAATCGGTTAGGTCGACTCAGAAGACTTCTGATCGACAAGTTGGGATCAAGTTCTGACACTATGTAATCAGCTGGGTTAATTAATAATATTGCTTTGATAATCCTCATTTCGCGCATCCAAAATAATTTTCATTTGAGTTAATGAGTTATCAATTGTATTCCGATGCGTAGAAAGCATCCACGGTTCCTTCCCGAGTGAGTTATCACAAGGCGAGTTACTGAGTCGTAGTGGGGATTGGCATGGGCATGGGAGCATTAAAAGGTCGGTGTGAGTTGGGAGGTCAAGGGGTGGGTAAGAGACAGCTAAGGTTCAGAGAGGAGAAGAGGTGAATTGGGTATTGGGTGTGGAGTACAACTGGTTCAAGCCTGGAACTTGTCTCATGATACCAGAGCTGGGCCCCTATCATCAATCACCTCCTCTGCTTTGGACAAAAAAAAATTCAATGATCTTCTCTGTATCTTGCTACGAGGTCAAATGTTACTCCCCAGTTAATGTTTTCAGCCCCACAACAGGGCTTTTCCTTTGTTGAAGTTCCCTGTATTTGATATCCAGTCTCCAATCTTGAAAAAAAAATATGAATATGGCTTCATGCTTCATAATATTTCTTTTTTCCTTTTTTTTTATCCAAAACAAAACTTCTTGTCGATCCCTCCCGCGAGGATCGATCAGAACCTTCCATTTTCTTCACAGTTGACGCCATGTTCTTCTTTTGTATAATTCATGGGCTTGTCGTATGAACTTATATGCATTGCAATTTGAACAAGAAATGCAAAGCGAGTGAGAAGAATGTAGCATGCAATGAAGCAGTTATGAACTTATATGCATTGCAGTTTGAACAAGAAATGCAAAGCGAGTGAGATGAATGTAGCATGCAATGAAGCAGTTGCAGCATAATAATAATGACAGCTTTGGAAAAAATAAAAAAAGTTGCACCATAATGATGTGCATATGTGTAAACAGGAATGCTCTAACCTGCTTCCTTCAAAGCAAAGCTATCATGAAGATAAATCTGATTTTCTTGTACTGAGTTCAATATAAAGATTTATATGATCAAAGGCAAAGGTAAGTCAGATGACAAAGATCGAGAAATATGAGCAAACATTGCAGAAAAGAGTAACAGCACATAGACTAACAAATATACAGTCGACAACTAAAAATTTTCATCATAACATATACTAAAAACTCACGAATGATTTCACGGAGATTGCGCAGAGAAGCTTTTATAGTAATATGTTTAGCAACAAGACCTGGCTAATCCTCGGTATTTGGATTAATGTAGGTTATATTCATTGAAATTGTTTTACGCGTCACTTGCACATCAGTAGTAGGCTCTGGTGACATAGAGATTGTGCATGAACATGTAGCACCGGAAAAAAATGTGAAATATGGAACACGAGTCTTCTCCATTTGCCTCGAGAACAGCCCGCCATCACAATCCAAAAAGAGTAAAACAAACCGCTCCAGAAAGAAGTATGGCAACTGTTGCTTCTCTTCTCTATTATTTACACTAACTATTGCTCAATCTAAACTAGTTTGTACTAGGATTTATTTTCAGAAGCAATAAAATTGTCATCCTTTTCATGTCGGATGTAGAAAAGCAGGATACCTCCGGAAATAAAAGTTAAGCTGTAGCAGCCATAGGAACTGATCTGTAACAGGCCCTCTTTGCTGCCCAGACAATATCATCAATCTGCAAGTAGTGGACACAAAATTACCCGTTCAATTTAGGGTTACTGGTTGAAATAGAAGAACAGAGTTGCTTAGTAATTACCTGAGGAAGTACCATTCTCTCTAGATTTGCCGCATAGGGCATGGGAACATCAGCTCCAGCAATTATCTCCACCGGCGCATCAAGATACACAAAGCTCTCCTCAACGATAGACATGCTGTTCAGTCATGAAATAACATTCATGCATGATCATTAAAGCATAGTTATCCTGATTTGATGAGAAATTTATCTAGCGGCTGGTGACAAATATTTTGTCCCCAACCATTTCAAATTGACAAGAAAACCATGGAAACAACAAAATAAATCTCAGGTAAATCACACTACAGTAGAACGTTTATTAAGCACATGACTTACCAAATTTCAGCACCAACCCCATGCCGTGGGAAGCCTTCTTCAACAGTTACTAATCTGCTTGTGTTCCTCACTGACGCATTAATAGTAGCTCTATCAAGAGGCCTGATTGATCGTAGATTGATAACCTACATAGACAGGGTCGAATTTTAGTAAAGACAAAGTTAAGTTGCATTTATCTAATAAAGTTATCAGCACTTACCTCCGCACTAATTCCATCTTTTGCAAGTATATCTGCTAAGCACACATGATCCATAGAAGTCATTTCAGGTTAGAAGTTAAGATACTCAGAATCACATACCACTTTTTGGCAATTTCATTTCTTTTATTTAAATGCCATCCATAAAAGTTTATTTTAATTTTTTTTTTTAATGATGCAAGAATAAGTAGTGAGAAGAACTAGGAGCTGCGCACTTGCCACATGACAATCATATGTAACAACAAGCGAATAGGTTATTGTATCCATAATGGTTGAATTGGAAAAGAATGAGAATATGGGTCACATACCTTAAGAGAATAACCAGCCATCTTCGAAAAAGCTATTATTGTGATGTCCTAACCTTCTCACTCAATCTAGAAAGATTTTTGCCAACCTTTTATTTTATACAACTTGATCAACTCAATTTTCTGTGATCACATATAAAACAGCATAGAAGGCGTACATTTGCCTTTCCGATGGGAAGACTGAAACTAGAATCAAGAACTTCATCTGAAACAGGAAACGATTCACCATACCTGTTTTCAGAATTTGTTAATAAATGTGTAATAAAGACACAACAATGAATATGAAAGAAAGAAGAATGTCACTTGCTCTTCCTAAACACTCTTTGGAACTAGCCAATATAGCTAATTTTCATGTGTATTATTATTATAAATGGATTATATTCTCAAACATATCATTTCTAGAGCATTCAGTGTATCAAACAATTTGTATGACATCAATTACAAACACCATAGTCTAGAATATGATCATACAACCCCAAGCCCGCAGTAAATAGTTGTAATGGCCGAAAGGCACTTACAATAACTCATTTTCAAGAAAAACAACAGGGTCAGGATCTCAAATGGCAGCTTTTAGTAGACCTCGAGCATCCTCAGAAGAATAAGGTGCAAGAACTTTCAGACCAGGGCAAGAACCATACCAAGCAGCATAGCACTGCAGCCTGAAATAACAATTTTAAAGTGTTTCCTTATAACATATCACTGAAATGAAGCATAGAAATACAAGAAGGCACATGCGAATGTTGGGCACCAACTCCTGCAGCAGCCCCATTTGGACCTCTAAAAACGATTGGGACAGTGATTTGACCAGCTGACATATAATTTGTTTTGCAGCAGAATTGGTAATGTGATCAATTGCCTGAAATGTATAAAATGGTCAACACACGCCCATTACACACTTTTCCCCTTTCATTTGTATACTGTACTCAGATTTTATGACCAAATAGCTGCGTGACCGAATATGCATAAAAGAAGTTTAAGCGAGCACAATTAACACGATCGTTATAAGAGCAACACAACAAACACAAAAGTTTCTTCACATTATGGTTTTCAGTTGAAAGGTAAGTTAATACGTATGCAGACTGCAGTCACATGCTCATACTTAGGAGTCTACATAAAGAGTCTAAAGCCAAGGCAGGGGGGAGTGGAGTTCCAGCTATGAATGAAAAGGGGGTCCCACTAAGAAGAAGGGAATTGAGTCAGGTATCACATTCGATTATGGATTCTCATAGCTAAGGCTGAATGTCCAAGGAAATGATAGCATTGAGATTCCATTAAATCAGGAATTTACAGAATCTCCGCCATTTAAATATCTATCTTTGAAGGCCGAAACAAGGCAAGCTGTCTTTGTCATAGCAGTTCATCTTCCTAGAAGGAATGGTAGAGGCGGGAAGGAAACAAATGGAAGAAAGAGCTGTTGTAGCTTTTGCTAACATGCAGGTTCAACCTCATGAGTTTACTTTTAAAGAAATAAGAAACCAGAATTGTGTCCTCTTGAGGATGACATAAAATGATTGGAAGGTGCTCACCCTGAAAAGCAAATAATTATATTTTAAATCAAAATAATTTTCGTAGATTTGAGTGTGTTTTTTAATGTATAAAACTACATAAATTCTGCACCTGCATGGAGAAGTTGAAGTTCATAAATCCTCAACAGGACGAAGTCCATAGTAAGCAGCACCAACTCCTATGCCTGTAAAGTCTGCCTATGATTCAAAGCAGACAAAAGTATGCGACTCATACAATGTTAATAAAAAATTCAACAATCCATAGTATCAAGAAGCAATAAGTTAAATTAGTTGCCTGACTAACCTCAGTGATTGGAGTATCTAAGATCCTATCAGGACCAAATTTCTCCAAGAGGCCCTTGGAAATCTAAACAACTCAAAAGTAATAAAAACCTAACAAGTGCGCACATTTACAAGTCTAAATTCAAGGAAGAGAAGACAGCATTTACAAGTTTAAACTATATCTAACCTTGTATGCTCCCGCTAATCAACAACCCATGCATAGGACACGGGAAAGAAAATTAGCAAAGAAAACACACACACACACACACGTTAGAATTGGACTATAAGAAACATTTGAGCAATCATTGCCTATTCAACTTTGGGAATGTGGAAAAGGCCTAGAAGTTTAGGTTGTAGGTTTAGATTAAAATCTAAGCCCCTTTTTTTTCTTTTTTTCTTTTTTTTAAGAAGAATTATCTAAGGGTTTAGTCAAGAGTTTTATAAGTAATATTACTAGCAAGACTATAATCATAAAATACAGTATTAGTTGCAATATTAGTATACTTATAAACATTAATTTTTTAATTTTTGTATTATTAAAACCGCTATAATACATAATGCTGTAAAATAAATAAATAATACTATCGTTGTTATCAATATTAATTCTATTGCATTTATTATATTAGATATATGAATTCTGATAACATTATAACTCATAAACAACTAACACATATCATTACGAATATTAATGCAACAAAAACTCCTTCTAGTATTAACAAATATATCTCTATCATGAACAAAATATAGAATCAAAGGATTAGATATTCCCTTTCTTTTTATGACATGTTCCAATTTGGACTTTAACGACTAAATGGCTTCCTACCTCTGAGTCCAAATTGGAACATGTCATAAAAAGAAAGGCAAGATCTAATCCTTTGATTCTATATTTTGTTCATAATAGAGATATATTTGTCAATACTAGGAGGAGTTTTTGTTACATTAATATTCATAATGATATGTGTTAGTTGTTAATGAGTTATCATAGCAAAAGATAGAGTTCAATTAATCAATATTAATATATCTAATATAATAAATGTAATAGAATTAATATTGATAACAACAATAGTATTATTTATTTATTTACAGCATTCTGTATTATAGCAGTTTTAATAATACAAAAATTAAAAAATTAATGTTTATAAGCATATTAATATTGCAACAAATAGTGTATTTTATGATTATAGTCCTGCTAGTAATATTGCTTATAAAACTCTTGACTAAACCCTTAAATAATTCTTCTTAAAAAAAAAGAAAAAATGTCGATTGATTGAATGCTTGATAATTTGATTATTATGATATTGCTAATGTATAATTTGATTATTATGATATTGCTAATGTATAATTTAATTATTATGATTATTACGATTATTACGATTATATATGTGGTGCATGGTTTATATATGGTAAGTTTTGAGGTATACAAAAGAAGTTGCGGTGCTTTTGTTACACTCAAAACTATAATTATTCGAGACGGAAAAATCAGTGTGTGTTAATGATTGTTTATTATTATTTGTTTGAATCATCCTATTCATATATTTATGACTAGTAAACGATAAAATTTGATTAAGTAAACGATCAAATTTAGGTTTTAGTTTTGTTAGACTTTAATCCACTTTGATTTGTTAGTACCCTAACAAAACTAAACATTCAATCAAAAACAGTAGATTTAAGTTATTATTTGTATATGTTAGTGCATATCCATTAAACAAATGTTAACCCCATTCGATTAATTATTTGAAACGCTAGGACGTACATGGGAACATACGGTGGAAAAAAAATAGGGTAAAATACAAAAACGGAAAATGCCACTTTTCCCGTGTGTGTTTTATTGTGTCATTCTTAACAGTTGATTCAATTAAAGAAATTTTTGGATCCATTGTTTAATTATACAATAAAATGTAATCGACATAACGAAGATTACTTTGGACGGAGAAGAAGTGAAAAAATCAAGTGCATTAGATGAACATTCCTAGTAATTGATGTAATTAAAGATATTTTTGGGTCACTTGTTTAATTATTCAATAAAATCTAATCTCGATGTAAAGAAGATTACTACGAGGGGAGGACAAGTAAAAAAATCGAGTGAATTAATGTAATTAAAGACATTTTCGGGTCCCTCGTATATTTACACAATAAAATCGATTCGATGTAAAGAAGGTTACTTTGCACGGAGAAGAAGTAAAAAATAGATGAAGATGGTTAAAATGATCATCTATATTCTTTTTATTTTCTCCATTAGAAGGATATACCAAATTATATTTAATTAGGAAAATTGACATCCAAAGCCCTCATCATATTTTAATAATATTATTCCCTGCTGGACCTCCAACGTTAACTTGACCGTTGGAACCTCCCATTCAAAAAATCCATATAAACCCCGCCAGACTCCTCCCCACCAGAGCCCCCCATCCTTCATCTCCTTTCTGCTTCATCCTCTCGGCGATCTCTAGGTTCGCCGCCCCCATCCCATCCCTTCGTTTTCTTCATCTCCCCCACGTGTATCCCTCTGGGTTCCTCTCATTTTTCTGATTCTTGCCTTCCTTTTTTGGGTGCAGGCTTCTGAATCTTGTTCTGTTTGAGCAATGGAAACTCCATCTTCCGTTAGGAAGTCGACCAGTTACGTGGCCAGCAAGAACTTCCCCATGGCGGGTAAGTCTCAAGCTAGTCTTGTTCTGTGCTTCTGCGTTTTGTTTGCATTCGGTCGGCATGTTCTGACTCGATGTTCTTGGTTTGAAACTTGCAGGGGGCAGAGCGGAGAGGTCGTTGTCGAGGTTTAGTGGCAATGGGAAGGCGGATCGGTCGCCGCTTCTTGACATTACCAACGACTCTCCCATCGTTGGGCTGGCCATGGCGAATCTGGAATCGCCGGCTTCCATGGCCAAGAACTGTGGGCGGGTGAGGCAGACGCCGGAGTCCGGAGAGGACCTGCTGAGAGGGCAGGTGAAGACTCTGTTGCAGAAGATTGAAGAGGAAGGAGTGGAGCTCCGGAATTCTCTTGATGCTAGGCCGCCGTCTCTGTTTCTTGGTCTCGCTGATTCGCCGGCTCTGCGGCTCCTTGCCCCCACCCCTGCCAACACGCCCCTCACGGTGAATCTCTCTGATGGTGGTGCGGTCGTTGATGTTGAGAAGAAAGATGCCCCCGAGATCATTCCTGTAAGTATTTTGGATGCTGGTTGGATGACACAGTTATTGATCATTTGTTGTTTTGATGAATATGTTGACCTTGGTCATTTGTTGATTATATGAATATGTGACGATCAAATTCTTGATGCTAATTTTTTCATGATTTTGCATGTAGTGGACATTGCTCTAACCATTTATCTCTTGATTGTGATTTGTGTTTTTCACGTTTAAACACCATTGTGCAGGTTTTATCTGCCATCCATCCTAAGCAAGAAGGTATGGCTCTTAATTGCACGGAGAGCCCGTTAACTCGAGCATTGCTCTTTGATTCACCAGGAAAGTCTGACATTTCTGAGTCATCTGTTCTCTGCTCGGAGATAACCTGTGTTGGGAGCTTGAAATCTGTGGATGAGGATGGATCATCGGTTTGGTCCATGCAGGCCAATGCAAGCACCGACGATTATGAAGATGAGGATGGGATAGAAGACAATGAATGGGAGGTAATTGAAGATGGGTATGAAGAAGAAGATGCTAAAGATGTGGTTTCTGAAGAAGGTGATCATAATGGGATTGATGAGCTGTGCACGGGTTTGAGCGGAATCTTTGCGCAGCAGCAAAAGAGGTTGCTGGAGTTTGAAGGCCGGCACAAAAGGTTTACCTACGACAGTGATGATGAGATTGAAGGGGAGGAGGAAGTTGGAGGAGCATTTGTCTCTCCAAGTGTTCTTCGTTTGAAGGGACTTCCTACTCCAAAGGGAAAACATCTGCGGTTCCCAGAGGAGCAGGAGGAAGAAGAACATCATCAAGCTCTGTGAATCCTTGATCTATGAGATAAGAACAATGAACATGGAATTTTTTATGAACTCTGGAAGTAAGCAAGCTTTTTTATGGTGTACCCAATTGGATTTTAGTGACTGAGATTGAAGCTTTACTTGTTTACATGTGGAATTCAATAAAATGTTGAAATACAACTTATTTTGAAACCGTATGTCATTGGATAATTTTACTTATTCACATAGAAGTTGTACTCTCATTTTCAAACAAATCACATTTTGTTTTCAAACATAATCTGTGTTCATTTATATCTTTTTTCACAATGGGAAGCTAGAGATGCAAATAAACCGACATTGAAAGTATTCTTGAGATATTCATTCTCCCACTGTATGCTGTTCCATCATTATGACAGAATTTTATCACACAAGGAGACGGGGTTGTACGCTGTTCATCATTATGACAGAATTTTATCACACGAGGAGATTCCTTGCAAGAATCCCTTCAAAGGTTATTCCAGGACCAAAGGCAAGAACAAGGCCCCATTC
>JAVDBV010049569.1:0-21469 GCA_032619315.1 Piper longum
ATATATATATATATATATATATATATATATAAGTATTCTTATTCTGGACAGGTTGGCCCTTATTGCACTTTTAGGGGAAACTCTGTCCAATTTTTCGTAGAAATAGATGTTTTTCTTTGTATTTCTCGTTTATTGCTTTTGTTTTGTTTTGTTTACATATCATGGCATATATGTAGGACCACGTTAGAACCCAAGCATATCATCCATGCCTTTCATGTTTGCATCTCCATCTTAAGACGCCGAGGGTAGATCCTGGTCATCTTAACCGAATCTAATAGGTTAGCGAAAGATTCGGTCGCCAGTGACACTTCCGGGTCGGTTTGCGGGTGAACCGAAGCGGAGTGTTACAAAACCTCCTACCACATTCCCCCTTGTTCAGCCAGCCCTAGCACTAGCCCCTATCCTAGCCCTCCTCCACACCATCCTACAACAGCTACCACTCCTCAACAACCATTTGTAGTCGCAACTGCCACTGTCGTCGCCAATTTTATGCTGAATCACTGTGAGATGCTTATCGCTTCTCAAATTTTAGATTTTTAATTTATTTTGATCATTATGCATATCATCCATAATTTCTAAGAATTTTTCATGTTTTTGTTAATATGTTAATTTTGAAAAATTGTGATAATTATCTGTTAATTAATAAATTTCTTTATGTAATTAAAAATTGATAATGATTAATGATAATTCAAATTAATTGATTATGGAATTAACCATATTATGGATGATGTTAGAAATTTTGATAATCGTGTATTAGTATTATAATTGTATCAATTAATTATTAGTGATTAGGAAGTTAATTCATAATAGAAATTGAATGTGGAATAGCATAATTAGGATTAGTAAACTTAATTAAAGGTAAAATATCATAAGTAGGATGACTGATCTAATTAAATGAAAAATATCCTCATTAGGGTTACTAATCTAATTTGATGTGGATTGCAAATTGATGATGTTGTGTATTATGTTTAGTTTTGGTATTAGGATTATGATCATATTCACATACGTGTATCATATAGTTGAGGTGGGCGTTAGTCATTAGTTTTGATGTGTAGGTGTGGAGTAGGAGCTTGCCACATAGGCATGTGACCTCGCTTGGAGACTCATCCCTTGTTTTTCACTCTATTATATGTGATTCAATTTATTATTTGTAGGAAGAGTTAAGTGGTGTTTTATCAGATCCCACTTAACTAGGGTCATTTAATTAAATAGTTTTTCGGATTAATAACCCTCGAGGATGAGATCCCTCGAGTCTGATTTTGAAAATAAGATTCACTGCAAGCTACCTTTGGGCCTATGATGTAAATCCCTTCATAGGCGTATATCTAATTTTATTGAATTTCATTGAGATGAGAGATGGTGAAACCGACTTGCATGTACCATGACCAAGTACTCGTACTAGTCACAGTAGGCTTTGGATTAGTGAGGGGTTGTTCCTTTCCCGAGGGATCCTGAAAACTTCGTGTTTTGAGTTTCCTTACACCCGGAGAAATGTGAAGGTTTACAAGTACTATTTGATATAACGCATGTCTTGACATGTGGTTCAAAAGGTACTGAAGGCGAGACTACATGAGAGTACTCAGCCTTCGTACTCGGGGCCAGGAGATATATGAAGGATATAAGAGAGTTCAGGATATACTGGTAGTCTCAAGAGACAAAAAAGAAACATGAGAAAAGTGTCGAAATAAGCATCAACAAACCAGTTAGCTCAGGATGTTATTAGGTCGGAGGTCCGTGGCTCGGTGGCTCCCCAGTAGATGCCCTCATGAGAGTTCAGCAAAAGATATATATGGTTTTCTTTAAAATAAAGTCAGCTCTCATATGTTAGTTTGCTATAATTATTTCTAGACCAGTAACACATACTGGCATTTTCTTTTATATATATGTAGCTAAGGAGCAGGAGTCTGATATGTCAACCTTGATGGAATAGCAATGACTGCTATGTGCACACACAAACCTGATGTGATATGTGTTTGATCTGATATATGATTTTGGTTATGATATTTTATGATGTGAAATATTTTATGGTATTGAATTAATATAAAATGGATTAAAACCCAATTTATGAATATGACAACTGTGTACAATAAGATAAACAAATGGGTCAATACCCAATTGATGTGAAAGATTTAGTTGATATCACTTTAATATGTTATAAAATGAATAATTTGGTTGTGTTGTATATTTATATATTGTTGTTTTGATAGGTTGATTATTGCACTTTTACGGGATACTCTATCTATTTTATTTTAAAATTTTTATTGATTTTATCATGATTATTTTAAGTATGAATTGTGTGGCATGTCATTCACATAATATTCTATTAGGGTTCCTTGCATCTCATATATGCATAACAATATTTATCTTCTATCTTAAGACGTCGAGAGTAGATCCATTCGAGTTAGTCGACTTAATCTGGGAACCCGTGACATTCCAGTTCGGTTCACGAGTGAGCCAAATTTAAAGTGTTACACTATTGGGGAATAATTTATAAGGCTATAGTGTTTTTGGCCCTATCAATAATTTCTATTAACTATGAGTGTGATTACAAGAGCTATGATTGCGAACTGGCAAGACTCCTCTTGAAGTACATCCCAACAAGATTCATCCTCTTCTTCTAACCCAGTTGTGTCAACGATTGACTTAACACATACTAACCAAGCATCTTTGAGGCATATTGATATTCCAATTGTAGAACATACTGATCAAGCAGCTTTGAGGCAAACTTTTAATTTGAGCAATCAAGCACTCAACGTTCTTCAAGTGCCACTACTGCTAACTAAAGACTTAAAGGGACATCCTGAACAAGGGGATGGAGAGCAAATTGAACAAATGCCTTCTTCCTTACTAATTGTTGCATCTTAGGGAATAAATTCCACGATTGCGCAATCTCATTTACAAGTAAACAACTCTAGCATCAACATTCCTACACCAATACAACCAAACTAGTTTGGTACAAATGTCTTTTCTATGCCTTATCATCAAGCTTTGCTTCATAGGACACACCCCAACAAAGGGTCTTTGATCCTTTTTGGATTCCCTACTCCTTTCCACCACATAGAGGTTAACCTAAGAGTTCTCATACACATTCTACCATGACGCTTCCTCCCTATCTAATACCTTACCCTGACATTTGGCCTAGATATGGGTTTGGTTATCCTCCCTATGGTCTTCCACCATATGGGATGCCACCAATGCACCCTTCAATGCCTGTTGTAGTTCGTTGGCACCTCTAACACTGCCTTTGGTACTTCCAACACCCTAGGCGGCATCAACTACTGTTACTATTGTACAACCAATTGTATACACGCCTACATTAGCTACTTCTATGCTGTCTCAAGACCCAATATCACCACCAGTTGGGGTTGATGAAAGTATGAAGAGGTCAAACCTATGATAATAGTCGTGCAATTATCTATAAAGAAAGATAGTAAACCTGGTGAAGTTATGAAATGTCTTTATCTTTTGGATGAAAGTGTTTATAAAAGGTTAGTTTTCACCAAATTCGATGGAGATGGTAATCTATGGGATTAGATCTCAATTTTCAAGTTTGAATGTGACACTATTGCATCCAACGATATATTAAAGTTACAAAAATTTGCCTCCAATGGTAATATTTTGTGTTGGTTCAATAACCGACCACATAATTCTATGCCTGCGTGGGAAGAGATGATGAAACAATTTGTAGCATACTTTCAATCAATGGAGATACCTGTTAAGCTCGAACATCTGAAATTATACTAAAGGGACAAAGGTGAACAATTTAGTGCATATGTGAAGCGATTCCAAAATCTTGCTTCCCAAATGAAGGATACTTCTGAGAATAAAGAGATTGTTAAGATTTGTGGCATGAATGCTAGTCTAGCAGCTTGGTTCATTTGTCACTCTCCTAGCAACACGTTTGAGGAGTTGTTCGAAAAAGGCACTATTTATAAGGAATTACAACGTGTTGCAGCAACTAACAAAGTAAACAAAATATCTGTCAATGCTATGATAGATTATATACCTTGAGAAAATATGAAAAAAATCCCGAGATGGCCAAAGAAAATAACAAACCTCATCAACAATGGTGAGACTTGGATAATAACACTTTTAATCTTGATGATACTGAAAGATGGCTTAATATATTATTGAAAAATAATGAAATAATACCACGAGATCTCCCCACGCCCTTAAAGCCGGGGGATACACAAAAGATATTTTTTTATCGATTTCATAATATGATAAATCGTCCTACTCATAAGAGTTGACTTATATTGGAAAGAATTCATAAGTAACTTGATGATGAAGTAATTACCTACAATGGGGACAAGTTAAACTTGTGGTATCCATCATGATGACAACTCATGATCCTGTATTTGAAACACCATTCGACCTAGCTATTGAGAATGCCAAAATTGGTGATGATTCTAATGTATTCTTTAATAACATAAAGGAAAAGCATTCTAACCCTAACAATGTTATCATAAATGAAGTCGCACCTCATACTGAAGCTTTGCAAATGACACCTTTTATCATTGTCGTTGATATCAAACCACTACCTTGTGCAAATACTAGAGATGACTATGATGTCAATAGACACTTACTTGCAATTCCTGTCATCAATAATATGATTAATGTATTATGAATTCCATCTAAAACTAGATGGGCAGTTGAATGCGTACTTACTGATGTCGCTAAAAAAATGGTGGAGTTGACACTTTTTTCATGCACGTTAGTGGAATGAAGCACTATATCACGAATGTTGAATTTATGGGTCATCAATTACCAATGCTGACCATGGTAAATAATGAGCAATGCTCTAGGACAAATTCCTCTTGGACTCAAACAATTGATACACTAGCTTTACATACGTGCATTATTACTTACTCTAATGATGATCTTTGTCATCCGGAGCCAAATCATAATTGCTCACTTTACGTAATTGTTAAATATTGTAATAAGGTGGTCTGTCGAGCCTTGTTGACCTAGGTGCTTCAACTAACTTATAACCTATTCGCATCTTACATGAGTTAGGATATACATTAGAGCATTTGGTGTCATCTAACATTAAATTTTCTTCTATCTCACCTACTACTTGTGATTTAATGAGAATGATTTCCTTACATATATCAGTAAGACCCTTTAGTATGACCCATATTTTTCATGTGGTAGAGCTTGATCCTGTATTTCACATGTTGTTAGAACGCCCATGGATCCATGACCAGCGATGTGTTCCTTCTTCTTGGCACCAATGCATCAAAGCTGCTCCAATGAAAGGAAACCAAGTTCAAGTCTAGAGCTTAAAAATCCTTCAGGCTTGAGGAAGATTATTTTTTAGAAGAGAGATTCTTTATGGCCAAAAATATCCTCAAAATGGCTCGTAAAGAACAAATTACTCATTCTTATCTTGCAATTGTTGATCTCCCAAGCGGCATTCGTCCAACGGTAAATTTTTTCCCTGCGCTTCCTCCAAAACTTCATAAGATTCATAAGTCATTGAAAGTGTCCTTCATCATCTACTGCAGAAGGTATGATTGTTACTCTACAAGTAATATACATGATGAACAGCCAATAAAGGCACCAACTACGACTACTGCAACAACTGAGGATGAAAAGGACAAGATTGTTTGTGAGGACGCTATAACAAACACTCTACAAATCTCTTGGCCCTCTGTAACATCTAAAAGGAAAGTGCTCACTATAAAACGAAAGAAAAAATCAGTCATACTTGAACGTCGTTCTCGGGTTTGATTAAAAGTGCTTACTTTAGAGCGTCGAAAGGCACCTCTCACAAGCCTCATGAGAAAGCTCCTTCTAAAGTTCTTATTTTGCATCATTGCTCTCAACAAGATCACTTTGAGTCGGACCATCTTTTTACATGGGCTATCTTCTTCATCCTCAATAAATGGTTTTTCATTTGGTCATTGAACATAGCAAAAACAAAAAACAAAAAAATGACACAAGTTAATTTCTTTTTTCAAGGTTATGAGTTGATCATCACTCATATCTATTCTTATTTGGCTTTCAACTCCACTATCATAATGGTTTTGTCGGTCCTTCTCCATTAAATATTTTATTTGGGCTTGTATTCGATATTCCATTTTACACACTTGATTCCCATCTCTGTAAGTAAACGTGGGGGCTAATGTACGTATATAAAATATTAATAAAAAAAGGTCATTGCCCCTAATTGGTTATTAATATGAGAAAGACCCAAGTTTATTATCTGATAAAACCATACCTTATATGGAGAGACATGTACTGGTCAAATGTGAAACATAAACTCCCTTATTGGGAAAAAGGAAGAGAATTTATGGGTGTTAAGAACGTGGAGGGGAGAGCAGGAGCTGGAAATAAATGGGCACTTGATGTTGGCATTGGCTTAGTGTTAGAAAACATGGAGACTTGTAAACTTGCTCTATAAGTAAAATCAAGTCTCATGAATATACATAAATCTTGCAAATTATATGTTTACCATACCCTAACCAATCAGAAATTCTTATTCATGGTTATCCCCACTAATTAGCCATCCCCCTATTTTCTATAAATAGAGCATCTCATTCTTAGTTTTTTTCCACAAATTGGTAGTTTTAAAATCAGGCCATAGCTCTAGTAGATTTAAGAGGAAGCCAATAAGGTCTATCTATAGATGCTTAAGTTCAAGCACTTGTGAATTTAAGGCTTTAAGCTCTTTTTTTGCAAGAGGGTATGGTTCGCTTTCGGGTTTGAGTCTCCTCAATAGTTTAGCTCACCTCAACGGTTCTGCTCACCTCGATGGTTTGGGTTTGGCTTGCATCAATGGTTTGGCTCACCTTGACAGTTTGGGCTTGACTTGCCTCAGTAGTTTGACTCTCCTCAGTGGCTTGTCGCTTCGGTGGCTCAGCTCAGCTCACTTTCATAGATGGTCTCGCCCTGTTCTTCATCCAATTATCATTAGTCGTTCATCTAAGAGTCTGATTATCACGATTCAAGTCAATTTATTTAAAAATTGTTCGCTTTCTTGTTCGTCTATATAGAACATCCAATATTTTATCTTTGAGTATACGCAACTTATTATTTTTGTAGAACAATTATTTTTGAAAATTTTTAGTTGTATTTCCCACCGATTTTTTTTTGTATTTTAGTTAATTTTGTAATTTGTACCATAGTAGTTGATAAATAATAAAGATATGTCCAAAAGCAAGGACGTCTTGGTGTTACCCCGATCTCTATTTTTGGATCTCATAAACCCTCAATGAGTGAGGTAGCAACCCCCTCTCTACCGAGTTTATGCAAAAGGCCATTCGCGTATTTCAGTTTTATGCAAACACAAACTTATATCAAACAACCATTTTTAAAACTTTTGTACTAAACATGACCAAATCTCATTATTTTTCATTCAAAGAAAAAATCCACAAAAAATCTCATTTTTATTGAGAACTAGATAGATAATATATAAAAGTTATAATCTTTACTTACTTCATATATAAAAACAAAAAGATTGACCAATAAATGATGAATAGGTTCTAAAATTATATTATTGATGAGTTAAAAAGTAAAAGGTAAAATTTTTAGATTTTTTTTTAAATTTTGAATGATCAAAATAAAAAACTAAAAAATATATAGAAAAATTTGGGTTTTTTAAATTTGAATTTGAACTTGTCATATTTATTAGAAAATTAAAATTTCGTTTAGTCTAGTATATTTTTAATTTGAAGAAATGTTTTTAAAAAAACTAAATATCATTTATCACATGGAATGTAAGAAAAATATGTTTATTCGGATTGACTTACAAAGAAAAGGCTTGAAGGTTGATTGGAGTTCAAATTAGATTTTTTTGATTATTAGATGAAATTCGTGCTTATTTATTTTTGAGCTTAAGTTAGGCCAATTGTATTTGTTGGACCCATGGATTTTGATAATAAAATACTCCAAGGAAACTCAAAAGATTATTTATGATCATGAGGAAAAGTCTCAGAGATTGGAGATCAAATAGCTCAGCTACAACATTCGGCAAATGGATCTATAGATTTATAGGCTATCAATCATAGTGGAATCAATAGAAATTGAAAGATCGGTAAATCAATCGGCACCTTATCATGATCAATTAGGGTTTCCAATAGAGTGATTAACAATGAAGGAGGAGCTTGGTCTTGGACATGGATCTAGATAATTTCACTCAGGGTCATCGGCAAAGTCTTTCAAAGATGTTATTGGATTTGGAACTCTTTTGAACGATCGGTGTTACTTTTGGTAGTCGAACGATTGGGTAAATCAAATATGACCATTGTCCGAACTCTAAAGAAGTCAAACCTTACTTTCTAAAATCAATGGCTAAGATTAGTCATCCTTGGCTATAAATAGGAGACTTTGGAGAATATTTGATGCTAATGAGGTGAATGAGACTATTGAGATGAATCAAAAGAGCGTGGCGCAAAGATTAGAGCTGTAAAGCAAAGTGGGCTAGTGCAATAGAGATTGGCAATCTTGTATTGAAGTCACTTTGAGTACTGTTCTTATATGTAAAAAGATCAAAGTTGGGATCTTTGTGAAGAAATCTTGTAAACTCCAGGGGTGTTTGGACTATGTGCATGAGCCTTTTTCGATTGGAGTGGACTATGAGTAGGGAAGACTAGCTTCACTTGGCGTTGCTCTTAGGTGTAAGAGTGTGATGCTTGCTCCCTTAGGCTTGATAGAGAGCTTGAAAAGGGTTAGTATGCTTGTTGTTTCGTCTCGGTGGAGATTTGTAAAAGAACAAGTGTTGCTTGTATGTATACAAGTGTTTATCATAATGAAGCTAGAAGGCCTACCCAACATAAGGGCTCGGTAGGTTAGGAGAGAAGAGTAGGAGACTCAAACCTCTATAAAAACTCCTTTTATCTTGATTGTTTGATTTTCTTTCCCTACTCTTGTTACTTTGATTATTGTTCAATTACTTGTTCATTTCATAAACATTTTAAGTGTTTGATAATATTCTTCACACAAAGTACTCAGTGTTTGACCTGCTCTCTTTAGTTGTTTGTGTGAATTATTTGATTCAAACTTATTCACTTATAAGTTTGATTGTGTTCGCCAACACTTGTGAATGGTTTTAAATTAAATTCAATAATGTTCATTATTGTACATTACATGTTTGATTAAATTCTCACCTACTACTTATTTATTTATCACAATCAATTGATAGTCCTAAGATATGTGGGCATACTAATTTGCGTGTTAAGTGTTGTCTCTTATTAGTCAATACCCGTGCTAGGGCCCTACACTATTTAATTGAATTTGAGTTTGAGCTTTTGAGCGTTTGAGCTGAACTCGAACTAGGTTACTCACATTTTTATAATTTGCACTAAATTTTATTTTAAAAATAAGATATCTTACTTTCTGACTTAATACTATGTATGAAATAAAATTGACTAGTCATATATTAAAAAATAAAATTAGTTATATTTTTAATGAGGATAATTTAATATGAAACACTGCTAATGCTTTTGTTTTGCCAACTCCAAGGCCCATACAAAAAATGAAGGTTAGTGTTAGGAAGGGCATCCGGCAATAAAAATTTTATCATTTATAGTTACATGGATCCTAATTTCGAGTCTATTTCTCCAGCACCTTAGACTATTTGGTGGACGAATAAGAGGAAGAAGATAATCTAATCTAAATTAGATGCCTTGGTAACCGGAAGGATGACTCCCTCACATACCAACCTTCTCAGCTCATTCAACTATGATGCATCTACATATTCTACTTACTGTTTTTCCTGTAGTGTTACCTTCCCAAAATTGATCTAAACGTTTAATTTTCTAATTGGTTTGTTCCCTGTGGTTGATTTGGTTCGTGGATGGACCATTTTTCAGCCTCACATCACATTAAGCTAAAATTCTCAAACCCTAGCCAGCAACCTTATATTCGCTATTTTACCGGCAACAGTATAATAATAATAAGAGTAACACAACTATAATATCAGAAAACAATATTTCATCTATAAAGAAAAAATCTTTTATAAAATTCCGAGATTTAGCACAAAATTCAGATGACCACAAGACAACATACGAAATAATAACGATTCATAGAAGTAAAGAGGTTGGACAATTGCCCAGCAGATCCTCCGAGTCTCACCGAGTTTTTCACGATAAAAAGTGTTAAAGAACAAGCTCATATCTACTATTACTATAGTTACTTGAAAACCAAATTTTTATATATCCATGCATTCCCTAGGATATGAGAATTGATGCAAGCAGTGAAAGCCTTTTATAGTTCATTTTGGCGAAGTGGAGGAGGATGATATATACGTCGTTATTATTGGAGAACTTTCAAAAGCAATATTGGTGACTTTCGGCGCCGACCATAGTTTGGCATCAAGAACTTCCAAGGTTCTTTGAAACAATTCTCATATTTGCAAATAGCAACCATGTCTGCTGCATTGGAAGTTTCACTCCTCACAGCTACTGATCACCTGTAAATTTCCAAATATCCATTGGAACTCAATAAGTCTCCATCTTCCAAGCTGTTCCCCAACTTGGTAGCGTGTTTGTGAATCTTATGTATTCACTGATGTATGCATTTTTATTAAATTATTCATGGGTCTTCTTGCTATAGTAGTATGTATTGTATTATTATGTGTGGGAGGAAAAGTGCTTTGTCATGCCTCTTCTCATGTGTAGTGCTTGCATTTTTCACACAATGTTGATCATTAGAAGATGTTCAATGTTTTACCATTCAGTTTCAGGAACGAAGGATTTATATTAGTCATTGTTCTATACTGCTTCACTCATACAAAATACATCGCTTTATACACTTTGGCACCTAAAGTAGGATCTTTTTTATGACAAATGACAAAATTCCGACGTGGGTATTCTTTTAACATCAACCCTCTTTATGACCAACAATACACGACTCAATTTAATTTGAAGATCAAATTAGAACCTGAATAAAAACAAAAGTTTAAAGAAAGTAACTTGATTTAAACACACTGGATAATTAGCAGTTCTTAATTAGGTATCTGCAAATGAGTGAGCATCAAGAACATTCATTTTAATTAACTCTAAGCCAAGCTTACCAAAAACCTAAACCTTGATGATCCATTTGTTAGTGTGTTACTCTTTAATATAAGCTGCCAATTAAAAAAAAACCAAGAAAATTAAGAAACATCAAACAATTCAACTTGTTTATGTAGTTCATATGTTCACACTAATCATGATAACATCATCCTGTATTATATTATGCATCCACAGTATTAAATTATTACTGAAATTTTTATGACCACCAAAGTACACAAACTATTCCAAATATTCTCAGACTACATCAAAATATGCCAACTTCATTATTTCTACCAATCCTGCATTCACTGCATGAATTCAGAAGATAGCAGTCCACCCCCTCTTTCCTCATCCTCCGACACCAATTCCATCAGAAATCTGAACTCGTCCATTGCAGATCTAGTTTCCATATCCACACCAACTGGCGCATAGCTAACTACTTCATTGGGCAGTCCAACCAAAGTGTGGCGCTGCATTCCCAAGCTTGCCATTGAACTTATAGCACTTGTGCATCTCTCCTTATGTGCAGACATATTTGCAGACCAGCGGCCAATTGTGGCTTGGTGATGCTCAATATTATTAGGATTGATGTGAGAAGACTCTCCCTTGTTTTTGTTGAACACTCTGCACAATACCCAATCTTCCTGCTCAAACAAATCAAGCTAGATTAGAAAACAACTACAAACCACTAGTGTCATACAATTAGTACTCGTTTTGTGTAACTTATAAATTACTATAAAAAACTATTCTGCATGTAATCACCTAAATTTTAATTTAAAATTTATGTCCCAGACATTTTTCGGTATCATATAAAAGAAGAAAATTGCTACCTTGGGAGCTGTATGAGGAACCTCCAGCCGGAACTCATGCATGACCCAACTCGTCTTGACCCCATGAGGGGCTCTTTCTTTGTAGAACACCAAGGTCTTTCGCATACCGACAACTGCACCAATGGTTGGGTCGACCACCGTTCGATCCCGCCCGGTGGCCTTCCAGTAGCCAGACTTGGTCGCCCGGTTCGACCTCGATCCCGCCGCGTACTTCCAGTCCCGGAAGCTGAAGAAGTACCATTCCTCCCCAAGCTTGGCCATATCTAAAATTCACAATCAAATCGGCAAAAATGTAACTTCAACCCTAGCAAGCATCACATTTTATTAGGCATGAAACCCATGAATAATTTTGAACGCCACACCTGGCAGCTCCCATGGTTCACATGTGTGCAAGTCAATGTCCACAAGAGAGCCTCTAGGGAGCCTCTCATTAGCAATTTTCTTGTAGAGGTAGTGGCAAACGAGCTCCTCATCACTAGGATAAAACCTAAAACCAGGAGGCAATGTGGCCTCCACATCTCTCAACCCCATTCTACAACTTAAAACTAAAATACCCAGAACTAGAAAAACAAATCAATGGACTCCTAAGGAGTACATCAGCACATAGTAGATAACCTTGGCAAAGTTTGGCCTGTCTATATAAAGAGAAGGTATATGAGCGGTCTGTTAGGTTGTGACAGCTACCTTCTTCTCCACTTCAACCTTATATTTTTATTGCCCTGGTCATAATACCCGGCATGATGTAATAAGATAGGAGAGACGCGGTTAGAGACTGTCAGCAAGCTACCCCTTAAGGAAACGTGTATAATTCTGTGGAAACAAGCAAATAGCCCATTTTACAGGCCCAGTTAAATGCATTTATTTGCTGACTACAACAGTGATCTGCTCTCACATGTTGTTCTATGTACCTGTGTTGAAGCTTGCCCCTAGCCAAATCATCCAGAAACCGTCTGAAAAAGCTCTTCAATACGCATTTGCTACTGTAACTACGTCATGACCCAACTCGCTTCATACATATATCATCAAACAACAATGTGCATACATAATTGTTTTGAATGCTTCCTTTTTAAGGGGCAAATCTGTTTTCTGATTCTGGGTGACTTTCATGAATTACCCAGCAGCAAAAATTCACAACTTAGTCAAATAATGTCAGTACATGCAGGGAGAAATACTGGCCTAGGCTAAATATACAGTCATATATGATTGTTAGCCATGCCCAGAAAATATGGAACCTTCCTTCGTCGTTGTTCCGATTTTCTATCACATTTATTGAGATGGAGCTTGCACAAGTAACAGTGCATTGATGATACAGAAGCCAAATAGTCAAACCAAAACAGTGTTATCTCAAAAATGATGTGTTTAGTATATACAAGAATCTGTCTGTCACATAACTATCAAGGTACATATATAGGAAGCGTGGAAGTTCATCTGTGTTTCAATAATGGCTACTACTCGGTATGGTTGATGGAGGTCGACCTAAAAAGTGAGCTTCCATAAGCAGCAATGGTGTGAAACTGGTATGTGTAATGCGTTGCAGTGAGGCTTTCCTGCGTCATTGCTTCCTCGCTTTCAACCCACATTTACACTGCCCCCAACTTCTGTCCGATATCTTTACTTCTTTAATCCTAATTCTGTGTGCTACTTCTTTGAATCTTTTTACCATGTATAGTTTTCATATCTGCAAATAAATGGCTGAGAAGATGCTGTACACTAGCCTCTCAATAGTCAGACAAGTTTATTTGGTGAATCCAATACATAGTAAAGACGGAGAAAAGGGACATATGCGTATTAAATTTGAAAGAATTTTAAATAATTTTTTTTAAAAGTGGGTAAATTTTGAAATCTCACATCAAAAATTTACCCGAATCTAATACATTAGTAAGAGTGTATTTATAAAAATTTAACTTTAATTTATTTTGCTAACATATAATTCTTTGTAAGGCTTTTGCCTAAAAACTAAAAATCATTTATATTTTTAGTGTCCTTATAATAAATAAATTTGGAAACTATCCTTTAAAAATATTATATATTTCATTAATTTACTTCTTCAAGGAAGAGATAAATTTATTTTTTACTTTTTCTTTACAAAACAAGTATGCAAGTCTCTTCATAAAACCTTTTTTTACTGCTTACATCTCTTATATTTAATAAGAGTGAAATAAAAAAAATATTTGAAGATCTTAAAATATGTCATGGTTCACTGACAACATTTATTATTTTTCAAGTACAACTTATTTTAGAAGTCTTAAATTACAAAATAAAAATTATTAATCTCTATGATTTACTTTTAAACTTTTAGACTCAACACTCTAAAAAATCTTTAGAGCACTTTCTCTCTTTATATTTCTTTACTCTTTTAGGGGTTCTTTAAATAATATTTTATTTTATAAAAAAATTTAACTTTAATTAATTATTTTAAGAAAAAACTTAAACCCTTCGCTTTGTGCTTTGGCCCAAACTGAACTATCTACTAATTGGGCAAAGTTGAAAGTTTGGCTATTATTTTAAAACTTTCTATCCAAAAGCAAAAGAGACGGTTTTTCGATCAATACTTATAATTAATATGATATTAATTAGATGATTTAAACCAAGCCAAACATCATATCAAACCCAAAATCAAACTCAAATTCCAAGTTAAGCCGAACCAAACGCTTCTCTATTCAAGTCCAGGATAAACATTATTCGTGGTTCATGAACCTATTGGTTTTCAAATTGAGCATTTGTTCACAATCAAAAGCAGCGAAAAAAAAATTCCGTCCAACTAAACCAAATATCTTTTACTGGCGAACTAGCTCAGTTAAATTATACTCCCACATCAGAGTACGTAGAAGTAATAACCTTACATTTCAAACACCTTTGGCCAAAATGGACGTGGAAGTAAATAAAATACAAAGACTAGATTTTTTTTTTCCAAGGCACAAAAACCAGAAATTGATTGGCATGCTTTATGAATGTGAAGCACAATGAAGAAAGAAACCTCTTCATGTGAGGTTGTGATTGGTCGCTATGACTAACTGCATAAAAAGGAATGGTTTAGGTGCTACGTAATCACCTAACTTGTCTTGGCCACTTTAGTCTTCCTTGGAACCTGTTCCAGCATAACTTTCATTCAAATGGTAAGACCAGAACCAGACTAGCAGTTATATCTCAGTGCCAGCTTTTCACCTTATTTTCTGCCTTTCACTAGTTGTTAGTAACATATTCTTCAATGCAGAACATTCTAGACAATGCAAAGAAAGAGCAGAAACTACAGAGAACTATTGGGATTTATTTGGTCATGTATCCAGCAACATCGTATTAATTTCGTGCAGTTGCCAAAAAAGCAAAATATCTTTTCAAACAAGCAGATATGTTAAGAGTTAACATGATACATATGAGCAGAAAATTTTGCTCTAGTAGCCAGGGTATGTGTAAGAACATTAGAAGCTCTACTTACCCATCTAATATTAACAACCAGTGTTTGGAAGGAACATGGACTGATATACGCTAGAGTGTAGTTTTGAAAAAAAAAAATTCAGAACTCTGCAAAAAGGAGACTAGATTATTGCAGTCTATTAAGAGCAGCACATTTTCTATATACGAAAAGCAGAATATTACCTTAGTGAAAAAGGGAGCACCATATTAAGGACTAATCAGATCGATCCAGCCAAGCACCCTAGCCACACCAACCGAAGCAGGATTGAGTTTGTCTAACATGGACATTGAAATTGCAATAATCTATTGAAATGTCTTGGGTTAATTAGAGTTGCAAGTTAGTAACAAATCAAAGTGTAAGCCACATTAAGTGCACATCAGCTAATCACTGCAACTTTAAAAGAGCTAGTTCTCCTGTCAGCTGCAGTGTATGAGCATTACTACTGCAAGTTTCTGTTTTAATTGTCTGAGGAAAATTTAATGGAACAGACGGAGAGAAACATAGGCGAAAAAGAGGAAATGACACAATGAAGAAGAAAGAGAAGATAATAAAATGCCACTCTGTTTCAAAAGGACGTGACGCCAAATACTTAGAGGCTAATGCCAAGAAATCCTTAAAATAATAGATTCTACAAACGTAAGTAAAATAATTAATAAATACGTATAACCTTACGAACAAATAATAAATAACAATAAATACCCAAAGCTAATAGTTTTTGCATCATCAACACTGATAATTATAAGTAAGCCTAGTGAGAGCAACAAAAAGATTCCTGACACTATAACTTTCCACACAACAAAAAGATGGCCTACACATTTTCCAGAGCTTACAGTGGCAAGACAGCTGCAAGTCAGAAAAATTTCACTATAACTTTTCCCTCTTTATTTCAAAATTCCACTTACAGAAACTATCAAGTGGCCATTAACTTGCCAATTTTGTCAAGTTGTACAAATTTGCATTGAGTAATAAATTGATAATACTAAAATTAATGAATACATCAAGACAAATCTCGCCAATTCAGCAACATTTCCAATTACATTGGATGTTTGGAAAGATAATCTCACCAATCAAACTACCAAAAACATGACTTCTCATGAAAATTAATTCCAGCAGCCAACAACCAAATCTCCGGCTCCTATATGTTTAGAACAGAGAGAATGAAGTGAAAAAATAAGTGGAAGGCTTGAAATATATGAAAAACTTCCCACAGCGTTAGAGTATTAGTTACCTCTCAATCTTTAGATACTTGAACTAACACTCCCATAGGAGTTTCAAGCGTTTTGAGATGCCCAGAACCAATAAGGTCTCGAAGATGAAATCGCATGTCAAGCAGAGACAACCGCAACCGCTGCTTCTCCAAAGGTGCCATCAACATCTCTTTGTATTTCCTACGGTTTAGGAAAGATAAAAGTTCCTTTCTTCCCTACTAGTCAAACAAATATTGGAGCTATTGAAGAATAAATCAAAAAGCAAACTGCTCAAGGTATTCAATTATAATGTAGAGGGCTGGAGAAACAACTATTCAACTATTATTGACTGAGATTAATAAGAGCCCAGTATTAGTTAAAAAAAATCATAATCAACCCTGTGTACAGATAAAGGTAATAGTGACGGTAGCAGCAAGGTGAAAACGTAATTCTACCTGAGAAAGTCCTTTAAGAATGGAGCCAATGCTGGGAATTGCAAACCAATAACTGTTTGGATCGATCAGCTGCCTAGTCTATATAGAGTTAAAAGACAAAAAAAATGTCAATGATCAATCAAATCAAAAACTCAGAGAAGGGCCTACATCTACATCTGCATCTACACTTTGTCTTGTGTAGGCAAAATATGGAATACACAGCCCTTAACATTTTTAGGTAGTAGACCTTATAATTCAAGGCCAGTTATTCACCTCATCTAAGTTATTGTGATAATTTAAAGCCCAAAACTATGATAAACATATCTGGAACCTTCCCACAAAACTTAAGCATGTTCTATCTTCAATATATCTTATAGGGAACTAGACAAGCTGTATTTACATCTATGCTCAATAATAGACAACAAAGAATTCCATTCAGGTTTCTTGCGTTGCAGTTTATAAATAAAAGTAAGCTACCCACCAGCAGACCAGCCTTGATCAAAAGAGAGATATGGTCATCTTTCACCTTGCCACCAGAGGATAAAAGCGTGCACTGAAGAATAGGAACAGGGCAACAATTTATTTAGTTATAGACATAGTCACTTGCAGTTGATTAAAACCTGAGTAAAAAAACAGCATACCATGTTTCACAATTTATATGCATGGAATTTACAAAATTGGGCAGATATAACTTAGTTATAGTGGTTAAACTTTCATACTTCGGCATTTAACATAACAATCAAATTCTATCCGACTAATTAAAAATCAAAAAGACCTTCAGAGGACTCCTGATTTTTGACAAGTATGAGGCATGGAATTTAATTTACAAGTATCAGTCACATCCTTTTCAGTTAGTCTCTTTCCCCAAGCCGTGAAGACTCTTGCTCACCTTTCGGTGATTGTATAAATACTTGAAATTCAGCCATATATTAAGGGTGCAGGTTTCAGCACAAAATTAAGCAACTTAATCGAACTCGATGCTAAATAACAGACAGCTCAAATTACGCTCATCAATAGTCTTAGGCCACACATGCTTGTTCTCAAATATCGGTTTTTATTTTCAAATCTTGCATCAGAAGGAAACCATACTTCCATAATGGATTTTTACCAAATAGGAAAACAAAAAAGGCAACTGTCAAATTGCATGATATAGTCACATAAGGTCAGGACTAAAAAACTACCACCTAAATTTAATAATGACCCACCAGATCATGGTGTCCAATGCTGGTGTCCAGCTTGGTCCCAATCACATAAGTTCTAAACCAGTCAAAAACGGCTAGATCATTCTTGTCTTTCACCTCAACTCTTTCCATGGATCTTTCCACCTGCTCAAAAGTATGATAGGACATACAAAACAAGTATAATCATCCATATATATAGTCATAAAGAACCAACTGGGCCAATGAACCATAATCTACTGAGTCCAAAATTCAAGGAAACTTGTGAGATACATAATAATAACTTCCAAAAAATTTTGAGCCATAATAGACGGCTAATATTTTGTATCAAGCATGGCCTCACATGAAAAATATAAAAATGAAAATTACCAGTCTCAGATAATCATCCATAAACATAACAGCATGGTCATCTTGCCCAGTATTCAGTTTAAATATGCAAATAGATCTCTCCTTCTTCAGCAACTACAAGGTACAGATAATTAAATACAGATGTTATATTTGAAAATTTCTATGACGGTATTGATAGTATCTACTAGCACAACAAAATTATAAAGAAACCAAATAATGCTTCATATCCACTTTCTAAAGTTGATAATAAACTTAAAACGATTCATGTAGGGAAAAGCAAAGGTCATAGAAGATCAGAAACCTCACTCAAAAATCAAAATCATTCATAACTCTTTGTCAGGATAGTCTTTTACTGATGAAAATGTGTTCAATAGTCAATACTCTTTACTACTCACTTAACAGAATTAAAAATCCATCATTTTGGAATTCAATTTTTAAAGAATTAAGTTATAAGTGCTTGGAAATAAAAGATCATTCTTCATCCATTATCATGGCTATAAAGCCTAGTGGTGGAGCTACAAATCTGTTTCACAAGTCATTAATCCAAAACAAAAAACTAGTATCTGAATGAAGCCAAAAAGAAGAGAAGAATTAAAATTATGATCACAGCGCCTCTTGTGATTAGATTGAGACAGATAAACAGTAAGCTAAAACCTGATGGCATTCCCATCCTAGTCGTGCAAAGCTTCAGAAAAGATCTTAAACACAAAAAGCATCTCATTACGATTAAAAAAATTATCAAAGACATGCTATGTCGTTGACTTACTTCTAGCTGTCTGTCAACTAGAGTTCTGTCTTTGACACTGCTATACAATTGAGTCTTTAAAACAAATGGCCGAATCCCATCCTGTAAAATATTTTGACCCAACATGCAAATAATCAAGATTACCAGACCACAATACAATAAAATGCAATCCACTTTATCATCAAACATGATTAGAATATACAAGTTAATGCATCACAAACCTTTTCAATTTTGGGGAACTGAGCATGCATCACTCGAAGAGCAATCATAGTGTCACTAAGAGAAAGACTACTGCCTGCATTATGAACGCAATAATTATCAAGATTACCGGCTCATATAATATATACCACTTCAATCTACAAATTACATTCACAGTCAACTTAGTACAATACGATCTAAAATCAATTAGTACGATCCACATGACATAAATCGATTCAAATTTCAAAATTTAGCACCGAAGATAGCAATAATTTAATTCGAAACGAAATAACAAGTGTTATACAAAACAGTAATAAGCATCAATACAGAATCAGAGATGCAAATTTCAAAACTAGTGCCTAAACATAGGACGATTGCAATTCGAATAACACAAAATTATATTATAAGACACTAAACATTAGAATCAGAAGATCGTTCAATACAGAGCTTTCCACTCGGATGCATCAAACGCCATTTACCGAGGGACAATTCGTCCAGCGGGGAGGCTTGGGGGGTTTCCGGTCCTTGGTCTCGCCGGCGTTTATGGCCGGAGATGGCCGCAGCGTCAGGCATGCCGTGAATTGCCGGCGGCGGTCGGCAACGACGAGAAGACGTTGAAAAGTCAATATCCCAACTCTGATTCGTGAGGTGTAAGAAGCCATCGGTCTTTGTGGCTCAATCGCCTTCGCACGTGTAGCCGTAATCAACCCGCGTCTGGTATTAATTATTAATTAATGAAAAAAAAACTTATAGGGCATTTAGTTATAATAGAAAATTTTCTATAAAATCTTTTAATAATTTTATCACAATTTTTTATTTATTATAATTATAAAAAATAGTTAAAGTGATAAAATTATATATGGCGGGGGAAAGGAAAGGTATGAACATTAGAAAAAAAATAAATAGGACCCAACTCTTTTTAAAAAAAAAAGTGTTGTGAAGCTTTTTGAAAATCATCTTTATCATTTTATATTTTACCAAATATTTTGTCAAACTCCTTTTTATCGGTTGTCGTTTCTACTTCGTATTTTGGCAATAAATAAACACAAAATATAACAACCGAACAACCTATTAAATATACCCCTTTCATAGTTACCCATAAGAATCGGCCGGTTTAATCGCTACGTTGAAACCTGCTCAAAATTATAAGAAAATCATCTTTTGTTAAATTGGTTTAAAAGTGGCAAAGTTTACCAGATTCAATCTACTTCACAATCTATTTGAGTCATCTACCATAAATAAAAATCAGAAAATATTAGATAAATATAATTTTAATTAATCATTGTAAGTGAATGATTTATCCATAAAAAATAGTGATTTGTCTGAATTGAGTGTTTGTTCTCAAGTACTTTACATATGTGCCAAATAATATAATAATATATTATAATTAATCATTTAAAGGGGGCTCTTAATTAGACTCTAAAGGCTTTTTTTAATATAAACATCAACCTGGCTACTCTGCTTTTTGCCTTACTGTATTAACTGGTATTAAAGTGCTAATATGTTTGACAAATAAAAGGTCTGAGCATTAATAGATATTGGGGGGTCATAAATCATGATTTTTAGGAGATTCATGAACAAGACATTGGATATGTCAACTCCACAAATTCATATTTTCTCAAATTTTGGGGCCAAAATGGAATAAAGTAAATGACTTAAAGTTTCTAATGAAAAAAGAATTACGTTAACCACAATTCTACACACCAAATTATGATTTTTTACAAATCGATGAATAAATTAGAAATATTCAATAAGTGGTATGTGGATAAGATATTTATTTTTAACAAATGGTCTTTATCGAGCTTATGATTTATTAGAAATAATAAGGCACATAGAGTATACATTGTAACACCTTTTTTTGGTTCATCTAAGAACCGAACCAAACTATTTGTTAATCTATTTAATTAGGTTAAGTTGACCCAGATTTACCCCAAACATAAAATCCATGGATGAGATGTTTAGGTTCTAACATTATTCTAAATGGATGTTATGATATATAATCAGATTCAAAACAAAACAAACATGTGAAAATTTTAAACAATAATGATTTTTAAAATAAAATAAACAGAGTATCCCTTAATAGTCCAATAGGGACCACCCTCTCAACAACTATATATATATATATATATATATATAT